>BMAV01017726.1:118871-153750 GCA_019973955.1 Trichonephila inaurata madagascariensis | reverse complement strand
TGACCGATCCCAGGGTGTTGACCACTTGCATGCAAAGACCTAATGTGCTGCCATTCTACAGAATTTTTCATATTTTAACCAATACTTAATGTTAACATTATAAACTCTCATCTACCTGTACAAGAGTGAAAAATTAAACATTAATAAAAATACAAATAGACACAAAAACAAATTCTTTCCTCTACTTGGTTTTTCTAAATTGAATGGCTCTTATTCCATTGAAAATTTTTAATTTCCCCTAATGTATATTTGAATTTAAACACTCCTATGTCTTTGGTAATATTTACCTTATTAGATATTTTCGTAAAACAACTTTCGCAAAATTCATTTTTGACATGCCTTTGTTAAGCTTCAATCTACAGTAAATCATCTCTGCCACTGATAAGCAAGAAAGCTTTTTCTATTGTGGTATTGCCGGATCTGACAAATTCTGCTATCAAATTAAGGATGTGTGTAAAGAGTAGACATCAATGGACAATGGACCAACACACTGTGTACTAACATTCTTTCTTTCTTAAACTATGCTATGCTATCAAAAAATCAGAATTTTTTTTTTTAATTTTTCAACAATTAGTTAAAATTGGGCATATATTTATTCAACTTATTATAAGTTTCATTTCAAGAAATTCTCAAAAATTTTTGCATGACTGATAGAACTATATAGCCTGCAGCCACACTTTTTTTTTTTTTTTTTTTGGCTTTCTGCATGCAGTGCACACCTGCTAGCATCAGCCCTGTGCAAGGGGGCCTTAATATTCTCTGTCACGCCACTGAACTCGGGAAATGATAGTTGCAAAGACTTGATCCACATTTGTTCTTATCATTACTGTTGACTGGAATGTAATTAAATCATTATTATTATTAATATTATTTTGACTGTTTAAAGATCCATCTTATCTTTACAAAATAATGTAATGTTCTTATTCTTGGAGTGTTCCTCAATTATTTCCTGTGCTCAATAGAATTGCTGTTTCCTTTTGCATTCATCTTATCTGAATATTAAAATATTGTTAAATTTATTATTTAATCGAGTGCTATAATCATCCATTGCAGAACATGACATATTAATTACAACAGATTTTTTTTTGGCAAGGTTATTAAATTTATTTTTTAATAAAATGTAATGTCTTCTGATTATCTGCGACCCATAAAAAATCATCAACTGATTGATAGAAAAATGTTTTAGATTTTTTTAAATTTTTTTTTATTGCTAAAAAGTACTATTCTGTTGAAAAATAATTAAAAACTATTTTACTGGAATTTTTATGAGAAAAAGTAAAAAAATTCTTAACATTTTGCTAACTCCTGTTTGAAGTACATTTCTATTACTTAAAAAGTGTACCACCACAAAATGTACGCACTTTTTTTTATTTTTCCTATAACTAAGCATTTTTCAAAAAAAAAATAATCTAGTTTTAAAGTCTCCTTGATTCATTAAAACAAAAAAATGCACCTGGTTGAAAAGGAATTATTGATTAACAAATATTAGTTCAATTTAAAAAATATAAATCTGTGTATTTGTCTAATCCTAAGTTCGGTTTTGCATCAACAGAGCTCAGGCGCCTTTCTCTGGGGAGGAAACTGGGTTTTAGAATTACCTGCAGCGATTGGTATCTGCCTATATGGTGCCCACACTAAAAAGATATACCAGTTTTCGGGGAATGTACTAGGTCTGCAATGGTAAAACACCAATCCGCAGCCTATTAGAAATAAAAAAAAGTGTACTTATCTTAGGAGTATACATGCTTTGGCTGTTTGTATATTTGATAACTCACAAATGCTACCAAGTGTTGAAACCAAAAGTGCAAAGATTCATAAAGTATCTAAAATTCATCTAGTTTTTTACAAGTGTTGAAAAATAATGTATACATATACAGTCGTATTTAATGAAGTCGCTAAATTCCGAAAAAATTTGTTAAATAGAGATTCGCCTTTCATAACCTCACAAGACAAATTTTAAATTCATTAGCTATATATTATTAAAAAAAGTAATTATTCACACCATTTTTTGTAAATTAATATCTACTTATTTTATACATCCTACCCATCAAGAAGAAATCTGCTAGGAAAGCAAGAAAAGAAAACATTGTCCAGGAATACACTGTATTTTCAGCTTTAAAAAAATCATTTTATTAAAATCAATGAATTTTAATGATATTTTCTCATTTCAAGCCTACACATAATTTTAAATGTATGTTATTTATTGTATATGTGTTCTTAAATTTAATTACTGATAAAATATGTTAATCTGTATGATTTTTTTTTTTTTTTTTAAAAAATGAAATGCTTAAAATTATGGCAATTTTTTTTCTCTAGGTGTGTTAGGCACATGGTAAAACCAGTACAAAGTAATTGATATCCATAAAATGTGTTAAAAGCAAGAAAATATTTTAAAAACAGGGAGATGAAAAATCAAATCCAAAGAGAAAAAGTTTGTTAAATAGATAAACTCCAAATATAGTTAATTCACTATTTGGAGGTTATTTAATGAAAAAAATCCTAAAATAGGCTTGGTTCCAGGAAAAAGTTCATAAAATGAGCTGTATATGTATTTCTTTCTTCAGTACTGAAAAAATCAAAATCTAAAACAAGCATGCTAAAATATTACTTTTATGCTAATGTTTTTTTAGTGTAATTTACAATTATTATGTTATATCTCTTGCAGGATGCAATTGTGAAGCATTCCAAATATATATCAGATGAATTCTGGAAAAGCAATGAGAACTTCTTTAATAATACTGGAGCAGACAAAGTAAAATTTGTTTTTAATAATCGGATATTTTTTTTAATTTTGTCTTAAGAATTTATAATATAATAAAAAATACAAATTATTGCATTTTTAAAATATTATTTGAAATAATATGTTTACAAATGTGAATTTGGAAACTTTTCTTCCTAAATAATTGTCCAAGACATTTTAAAAAATTAAGTTTTTTTTAATTATCTTTCAATATTTTATATTTATGGAGTAAATCTCAATATTTTTCAAAATTGTTTTTATAAATAAAATAGAAGATCATTATTACTCTACCACTGGAAAAAAATTTATCAAGGTATTACTGACTTAAACTACAATAAAACATACTTCGTTACTAAAAAAATGATATACTGTAAAATCTGGTGTATAACACACACTTTTAATGCAAAAAATAAGATCAAAATTTATGGAAGCACTGGGTATAAAAATGTGAGCTTTAAAAATAAAATAAGATGACGTAGAAAAAAATTAGGTTTCTACATATATCGAAATACTGTTTATTTAAACGAAATGGCATTCCTTATGAACTTCAACATTATATTTCTAGAAGTACACTATTCTTTTTCTAAAGAGCTTGGAATAATACCTCTAATCAATGACTTCAAAACATAAAAGCATTGCACACATACATTTCAGGTTTCTTCATAAAAAAAAAAGGTGTGCGTTATACAGTGAATATACCAAAAAAATTAAAAATACAGCTTGAAAGTATAGATGCACGTTATACGCTGAATTTTACAGTATGTGAAAACTAGATATTTTTTCCTTTTGATCAATCTTTTTTTACAAATAATTTTCAATATAGTGTAATTCAATGAATACCACTTTAGATGTAGATAATAATACATAATTCAGAATTTAATCATTTTCAAATAGTTTGAACCACTGATTATAAGGATTTATTGTTGAATATTTTCTAATTAACTTGGTGTTTGTTAAAATTCCATCATAATTGCTGCTTTTATTTCTTTTTTTAAAAAAAATACTGTGCATATTATTTATTTTTAGAAAATAAAATTCAGTGTGAACACATACAATTGAATATTTTTAACAAAATATGTTTGTTTATTTTGTAAATAGCATTTAATCATACTTTTTCTAATTAACAGTATTTGCAAACATAATTTGTGCTCCTTTTTTTTAAATTATTGAACGATTTTTAATTGATAAAAAGTTAAATCATTTATTTCAGCCTTTTGATCTTTATTTATGGAAGAAACCAACAGAAATGATCACTTTACAACAACTTGAAGAAGCTTTTCTTGTTGACCCATCAGAAACTTTTAAATTAAGGAGGAGTTTGTTATCAGAAGTTTGTGTAAGTAAAAATTATGTGATTTATTGAAATATTTGCAATTATAGAGGAAAAGTTTTTATGATATTAAACTTTCATTCTAAGAATTTTTACAATAATTTACATTGATAAAAAAATATATTACATTATTATAATTCATTAAATTTAATTTATAGAATAAGATTTTGACAATTTTGAAACATAGATCACACATCGTAGTTTTGTCAATTTTAAGTTAGGAATATAATTAACCGTTTGACTGTGGAGAAACATGATCGTGTGCTTCTCTTGTTTTGTACCAAAAGTGTGGAGATGCTATATACATACATAATATATATAATATTATATTATAAATAGTTTATTATTTTTAAAAAAATAATAACTATGCATTTTTAGCATGTATATAAGAAAATTCTTCACACTCAAATGGTTAATACCTATGCGTCTTTAAAATGTATATTCTTCGTTTATGCAGGGGGTAGCCAATCTTTTTTGGAAGAGTACCACAATTCTGATTGAAAAAAATTATACATGCTACTTCCAACAAGCAAAAGAATATGAAAAGGTTAAAAAATTTTACATGTGATTATTATGGAATTTTTATTCAAAAAGCACATTTTTTATGTGCTTTTGTATGTTATGTGCACATTTTTATGTAGGAATTTAAAAATAATATAAAAAATAAGACAAAGTTATGTTTTACTGTTAGTAAACTTCTTAAGGTTCTATCAGGTTAGGTATAAAATAAAAATGAGTAATATGAAACATTCAATTCTTAATCATTATTAAACAATCAGTACTTTCTCAATTAGGTTTTTGAATTTGTAGAGGTGTTTTTTTTTTGCTAAGTCATCTATGTTAGGATTAGTTCACAAAGATGTTAACAAAATTAAATTGTTTTAGGTGTGTATTTGTTAATTTTGATTGATAATTTGGTTTCATTTTCATAATGGAAAACATTTGTTCACAGACATGCTGATCCAAACCTACAAAAATATCTGAGAGCCAACTCGTGTAAACGTATAAAATTGCTTGTTGGTACAATTATCCACAAAATTAAACATAATTTGGATCCCTTGCAATTAAAATGTGTTCCTTATATTTGCTTTTCGGTGTAGTATGGTGCAGTGGATTAATAATTCCAATTTGGATTTCAGGTGGGTAACAACACCAATCAGTGAAATTATGAAAAAGGATGTATGAAAAGATTATTTTTTTATTATCATCTAGGAAATCATCAAACCTAGTACTGAATTAATTCTGCAAAACGGATATTAAATTTTCAAAATTATCATAATTTGGAGCATCATTAACTTTGATAGATAATCTCTGCATTAATGTGAAAAGTGTTAATATTTTTTCTCAAAAATTAAGGCTAAAAGTCTTCACAAAAGAAAAAATAATTAATTAGGATAGGAAAATACAATTTTTTCCTTTGAATCTTAAATTATTTAAATACCCCATTGTATTGGTAATAAAAGCTAAATCTCAAAACCACTCTTCATTCTTGAGTTTGCAAACATTCACAGGGCTGCTCATTATTTTCTTCCTGTGATTTTAATACATGCCCCCTCAAATTACAAATCTCATGAGTACACTTCATTTGGAAAAGCTAGCCACACAGAACAATGAAGGAATATTTTCTACATTATAATATTCAATTAAACATGTATTTGGATTTTTTTTTGGTCTAAGACAACAGCTTTTCAAAAAAACTTTTAAAAAATGGTATTTATTATCTTTTGCATTATTTAAATTTTTGAATAAGTCTTTGCATGCTACTCTTACAACTCAGCCATGCCACAGGTTGGCCACCCTTGGTTTGTGCAGTTAAAAACCATGCTTTATAAAGGAACAAACTGAAGTATTTCTCAATTTTCTTGTTTATTTTTGGTAATTACTTTTTTAAAAAGTTCATTAAATTTCTGAGGTAATATCTTTTAAATATTTCATTAAAATAGTATTTAAAAAAATCATAAAACATCCACTATATTTTGTTTTGAAAAAAAAAATTTTTTTCAGAAATTAAGAAACGAATTAGAAAAAGAAAAACTGAATTACAATTTAAAGAAACAAGTTTTTGAACAAGAAATATTTTATTTAAAAGAAAATTATATCAAGAATAGGCCAATTCTTAACAAAATGAAAAGGAAGTGCATTATGCTTCACGACCAAAGAAATAGCCTTCTTACAGAATTCAAAGAAATAAATGATGAAATAAGAAAAGAGCATGAAATAAAGGAGGAAAAACATAAAATTCAATCTACTTCGAGATTGAATGAGAAGTATGATTTTTTATACTGTAGGATGTTTCTTTGTATTGTTTTGCATGAATGTTACTGTATGCACTTATTTTCTTTTCTCTCTTTTAGTTGAATTTTTCGCACAGCATTTGAAAATAGATAAAATTTAAATTGACTTTATATGGTATGCATTTCTTTTTTATTTATTTGCAATGAAAATTCATAAGCAGGAATTTTTTTTATTGGAAATAGCTACTTTCTAACATGTATCATTTACATTGTTATCAACTTAGCCTACTAACAAATCTTTTATTGATTATTTGTATTATGAACAGCAAAAAAGACAAAAGCAACTGATACTCTGTGCATCTAATGTTTGACATAGTTTACCTTTGGGTAATTATGAGCTTGGAACAATCAAATCTCATTTCTTTCTGCTATGGTATAAATCTCTGTTGGTGGATCTATCGAAATCTGAACCGTGATATTCATATGTTAAAATACCATTTACTGTTTTTGCTCAGGGGGTAGAAGTTATGATGTAAATAAAATTTAGAAATTTGTAATCCACTTCATTTTTTTATTCCTTTAATTACATTTCAATTGCTCCACCATAAATAAGTCTGTCAACCTGGGAAGACACAATCACTTAAATTCCTTCAACATCCAATAACATTTATCTGTAATATAAATTCCTATCATGAGACCTAAATGAATTTAAAGTATTTCAAAATAACTAATGTATCATTTATTTTTAAATAGAAATATATATTTCTGTATTAGCACTCCAAAGATATTAACCTAAACATGTCTCAATATTCAACTATTTTACTATAATATTTGTACATTTTCATAAAAAGAAATAACTTTATACCTGTATTTTAGATTCATTATGTATATGAGTTCGTAGTTTAGCTCGAGATTTTTTTACGTATATTACATCATAGTTATAAAATTGTTCTCTTATTAACAAAATTTGAATTTTAACTCTAAAATCCAAACATTTTACTACAGCTATTGAATTTTTTATTAGTATCTTTTGTGAAATGAATGTTGAGAAATAATTTTCTCATTGCAACTTTTTCTAAGAAAAAAAAAATGTTAACATCTAAAAAATAGCTTACCCCCTCCTTGTTGAAAAGTATGTCATGTATAATAAATTTAATAGTCAACCATAACTAGATCATAAATATTGGAACTAAAATTAATTAAAATTTATTTACATGATCTTTTAACTTCTATTCTTTACTGTTTTAGTTCTTCCAAAAATGCTTATTATTTCAAATATAAGAAAGTTTTTGAAGATTATAATGAAAAGTCAAATGCTCTTCGATCCTTCATCTTGAATGAAGAAAGGTTTATTTTTGAAAAGATTCTTGAAATGTTTTGGAGTAGACCCAATTCGTAAGTTTGTTTCCTTGTTATTTTAATTAAGGTGCATTGAAATGTAGACTTAATTTGTCCATATTAACTATTCCAATATAATGAATTTTAATCTTACAAAAAAAAAAACACATTTCCTTCATCAATGGCTCAACAGCCCTGGCCATCTCCAGAAGTTTTCTCCAGGCATCTCTACTTAGGTCTTTTTTAACACAGTCAATCCATCTTAATAGGGGTCTGCAAGGAGGTCTATTTCTCATGGGCTTTGCCAGAAAGATTTTCATTCATTCTAGCAGATTTAAGTCTGTTATTAGACAATATCAAGTTGTTTGTAAATTTCTAAGTTAGATCTTTCTCTCGAAAATTCCTAAGTCAGGACAGTAGGCGTCGACAAAAGCTAAATTGCAAGTGTAACCTAATTCATTGGCCAGTGAGTGTATGGAAATACATGCTGATGGTAAACATGACTTCCATGGTAACATATTTTCCAATAAATTGAATTGTTGCTGCTTACGAAAGATTTTATATTTTCAGTTGTAAGCCAGCGGACTGTTTTAAAGTGTATTCAAATATAAGTAAATTTCTTTTAATACAGATAGGCAGAAGTGTGAAAAGCTGCAACCATTCACATGCAAACCCATGTACATAAATTTAATTTCCAATAAATTAATGTTATTTAAACTAATAATTTGTAGGAAAAATATTACACCAAAGTCTGAAAGACCTTCTGAAAAGAAGTACTGGGAAGCCTTTTTGGAGTTTGCACTTAAAGAAAATGATATTGACAATATTCTTGAAATAATGGAAGAATACAGGTATAGTTCAATTATGTAATTATACAAAGTGTTGAATGAAATATACAAATAAGCATATGAACATAGTCTTTTTCATTTATAGGTTGAATCTGAAAACCTACAATGAACTTGCACAGCTCAAGGAATCTCTTATTTTGGAATCTCAAGATTTTAAATGCCTTCTAAAGTTCTATTACAGATTCAACAAAACAATGATTATGGCTTGAAACAATTCACTGAAACAAAGGCATATATTCTTAACCTTTTCATCATATGAATTTATTTGAACTAAATGTGTACAAATTTTAAATGGTAATGAAAACAATGACATTTAAGTATGTCAGTACATTATGTTGTATCCATTGCTTTAGTTTCTTTTTCTGCTTCTGAAAAGAAAAGAAAAATATTTTATATTCATTTATATAAACAAATGGTCTGTTCTTGCTGTTACACATAACATTTTCTTTAAATCAAATTTTATACTTTCAGGACCGGTGAAAGCAGCGTTCTCCGGGACCCACACTGTGTCAGGCGAATTTTGTAGATAAGTTACATACAGTATGCCCGAGCCCCCTTCTTAATTTAAAAAAGGCCACTGCTATATTAAAGTACCCGTGCACTATTGAGTTAAGAATACTAACTCGAAAACAGAACGAGATAAGGAAAAAAGTGATTTACAAAGTTACAGAGCATCTTCGATTTAGTACGAAAGGCACCTTGAGAATATTAATGCAAAGAACAAAACAATTAAACCTAGCATTTGGTTTTGTTAGTGTGATTTCCAACACTACGAGAAAGAAATAAACAACTAGTTCTAACAATATACCTTTATTTTAGATATTCAAACTTCTCACCATCAACTGCAATGCACATCTGGATCCTCGTTTGAATGTCATGTTGCACATGTTGGCACAAGCGTCCTATAAGATCCTGCAATATTTATAGAAGGGTCTCATACACCTGCTACTTCAGGTATTTCCATAAGAAAAAGTCTGATTAGGCTAACGTGGAAGCCTATCTTCGACACTGCTATACCCAACATGATTGTGCACTTGCTTACAATACAAGACATCTCCAGTGAAGCAGTACCTTGCCAAGGAATTCGGGAACCAAATAAAAATTGGGCATGGCAATGTCAAAGATTGGCCTTCAGGTTAGCCTGCTCTGACATCTGAAGTAGCAAATGTATGCAACCCCTTAACAGATGCATTAGAGACACTTGTGTCAATGTGTCACACTATGCTCCATGTGCAACATGACAAATAACAGTATATTGTTATAACTAGTTGTTTTTTTTCATGTCACAGAGTAGAAAATCATGAAAAGATAAATGCAAAGTTTGCCATTTTATTCTTTGCATTAACACAACTTTTTAAATCACTTTTTCCAACCATCTTTTCAAGTTTTCGAGATAGAAATGCTAATTCCATGGTTTACCTCCAGGTGGTACCACATTTATGAATATAGCAGCAGCCATTCCAAAGTTAAGAGGGTACCAAGGGACTTAAAAGTATATATTATACAGTATGACCATTTAACAATTTTGAGGCTAATGTTACATTTTAAAACATTGTTTAGGACTTGCATTTAAATTTGCCTAATATTCTACATTTTCCCCCAAAATAAGAAAGATAGTAGCAGAGAAGAGGTGTCAAGACAAATATTAAACTTTTCTTATAATGTATTATTCAAAATAAACTTATGTTTCTATGAATGTTGATTTTCTTTGCAGCCCACCTTAAGTTAATTTGGCCCAAGTCAGCATATCAGTTTGACAAACTACCTCAGTGTCACCTGAATAGTGAACGCTTATATTCGAATTCCTCTGCTTCCACATCAATATAATAATCTTTTTCCCGCTTTGTCAAAATATAAATCCAGAGCTAAACACTTGCAGTTGTTTACATTCATAGATATCTCAGATCTAAAAGCACACGTATTAAAGGTCAAAGTTCTGTGAAACATTATTCAAAAAGAAAACAGACTTCAATTGCACCTGTGTGATTACTGGCCTCAGCAGTCGGAAAGGGTGATCACATACATGATACCATGGCCTGTGAAGGGAGAATCGCTCGATCGTATGCGTGATTGGGGTCCTGAACAAGTTGAAACAGCATAAAATTAAAAATACTAATCATCTGTTTTGAACTCCAGCAAGACTGGTGTCATTAACCCAAATTTCATATCCTTCACCTTTTATATATTTACATAAAACATTTAGAAAATAATTACATACCACCAAGTTCATTGAACATGAAGTCCTCCTGATATTCCTTCAAGTACTGACTAGATCTTGCTTCATCAAGGAATAATGTATAAACTCTTTTTACATCGGGAATAGTTACTTCAGTACCCTAGAAATGAATAAAACAAAATTAAAGATATAAACACTGATTTAAAAATATCAAAAGTGGTATCAGATAGCGCAAAAAATTACCTTTCTCTTTTGACACACTAAATTTGCTGCAGTTATAAGCTGGATTGCATATCTTAGTGAAGTCTCAACTCCAATTTTTGTCAAAACTAGTAAAGCATCTTCGTTCATTTCAACATCTTCCTCTTCACACCTACAAAAAAAATTGGAATCTTATTTGATTTCTATATTACAGGTGCTGAGTCACAGATAAGGAATTTTCAACAACTGTCACAAAATAAATCCTTTCTTTAACCTATCAGTGAGAGCACCAGCATAAATGTTACACTAAATATATTATCAATATTATTATTTCTTACCAATTTCAAATACAGAACCTAAATAATCTGGAATTCATTGTCATTCCTTTACAATGAATGGGTTTGTTCAATTTTTTTAATATCTAATGATATGACATGCCCTCATTCCTGTAAATAGTCCCTCCTTCTATATTTGATCAGCACATTACTGAATACAAAAAATATTGAATTATCATAAAAATTGTAAAATAAGTTATTCTACATATTCTTCAAGAATACAAATTCATTTCAAGAAAATGTCAATTATATTAACAATAATCTAGAATTATTTAAAGCTTACACTACATATGTATACACTCCAACAAAACCTATTAACCTGATTAGACTTACCGTAAAATCTGGCACACATATAACGTGTAATTTAACACAAAAAATAAGATCGAAATTTACAGGTTCACAGGGGTTATACACCAGGTATGAAAATAAGAGCTTTAAGAAAAAGATGAGCACAGGAAAAAAAAATAAGATTTCTACATAGATTAAAGTACTGTTTATTTAAACGAAATGACATTCCTTATGAATTTAGGTTATAGTTCTAAAAGTATACCATTTTTTTCTGAAGTTTGGAATAATACCTCAGATAAATGAGATCAAAGTGCTCACATACATTTCAGGTTTCTTAAAAAAAGAGGGTGCACGTTATACGGTAAATATACATAAAAATTGCAGTTGGGAAGTATTGGTGCATGTTATAGGCCAGATTTTACAGTGCTAATCAAAAAATGAAGTTTTAAATTGCCACAAAGTGTCATAAAGCTGAACATTTTAAATATTATACTTCAAGTAAACTTCATTGGTAATTCTATAAGTTGAATATATCATTTTTAACCATTTTACAAAAGTACATTGTTGTATAAAAAGTTCAGTGTTATACTTCAGTATATCTGATAAAATTTAAATTACACTCATGTCCCATAGCCACCAGATGACACCAAAAGTACATCACAATGAAGAGATTGTAAGAGGGGGATAAATATAAGGAATAAAGACAAAGAAGTAAAATTGTTTGCAAGTGTTTAATAAGCCTTTCAGTGCAATAACGGCATAGTCATGTCACAAAGGATGCATATGGATGATTTTTTTATGAAGTAGAATTATCAGCCGTCTGGAATGTAGGCGTACCCAGCTGGAAGTATGCGAGAAACTAGGAATCATCCACAGTGTCATCTCCAGGCTTTGGCAATGATTTCAAGATGATGGTAATGTGAGTTACAGCACAGGTCACCCCCGAGTTACAACGCTGAATGAGGACCGGTATTTGGCAGTTATTGCCAAAAGAAACAAAGCACAGCATCAGATCTGTCTCGTCAGCTCTCTTCAGCCACTGGTGCAATAGTTTCAAGGCGGACCGTGTACAGACGCTTAGGGCAGATTGATCTATATGTTCATAGACCTGTCAGATGTGTTCCACTTACTCCAACTCACTGTCACCTGTAGTCAGCCTGGAGTAGAGAGCATGCATTTTGAACACCACAACAGTGGGCTTGTGTGATGTTTTCTGATGAGTCCAAGTTTAGCTTGCAATCTGATTCTCACCGAACTTTTATATGGAGAGTGCCAGGTACCCATTACCACCAAGAGAACATCATTGAACAACACCATTTTGGTGGTGCAGGATTGCTTATTTGGGGGAAATTATTCTGGGTTCCAGAACTGAACTGCATGTTCAAATTCGAACCATGACAAGCCAAATCTATCAGGACGTCATCCTGAAACATGTACATTTGTTTAGGAGGCACAGAATTTGTGTTTATGGATGATAACACAACATTGGATGGCAACACCAAGCAAACATTGTAAGCGAATGCCTTCAATCTGAGGGTATCGCCCATATGAACTGGCCAGCATTCTCGCAGGACTTGGAATCCTGTAGATAATGTGTGGGACATTCTTGGCTGGTGTGAGTTGTAGCCCGTCAACCATCTCCTATATGTCTACCGGAACTTTGGACGGCATTGCTTGATGAGTGGTGTAATATTCCCCAAGATCAGATTGATAATTTAATACTCAACATGCCTAAGCGCTGTACAGACTGTATTGCATCTCAGCTGGGCGACATATATATTAACCACATCATACCAAGCATGTAATATTGGTTTTTGTAAATAGGGTTTTCATAATTTGCTCCAAGGAATAAAAATCACAATTTTTATTAATGATACTAAACATATAGCATCTTTTTTACTGTTTACCTTTTGTTCAATAAAATGGCTTTACAAATAAGTCACATTTGTTTTGTTTCTGACTCTTTCTTTGCCTGAACTTGCATTATTCTTAATTTATGGACATGAGTGTATATTCTGTATATAAACAGAACAAACAAAAAAAAATCACCATTATTTCTTTTAATAATTTGGTACCTGATTTTCAGGATCTTTTTTGTCTCCTCTTCATCATAAGGACTTGTAGTAATAATTACAGATCTATCTAATAGATCTATGGGTATGCCGTGAGGACTTTCATGATTAGTTCCCCTTATTTTAGTAATTCCTCTGTTAGATGCCATAATTAAAATCGGAGCAAGATCAGTTTCAAGAGCTCTGTTGAGATAAGAAAAGCACTCAATATCTAACATATGTACTTCATCAATAAAAAGAACACCAGGAATGATTTGAGCTTTGCCTTCTTCTCGCCATTCAGCAACTTTGGAATTAATTTGTTCTCTGACTTCAAGCTTGATTTCACCTGTATCACCTTTACGGGGAAAGAAAAAAAAATTTCTTTTTTAAAGTTACTTAAAATTACTATATACAACAATACAAATGTATACAATTTTTATTTTAAGGGGATATGGTATGATTTATATATTAAAAAAAAAATCCTTGATTTAGTAGTTTTTTTACAATTTTTTTGCTTGTAACCAATGCATATGGATTGCATATAGAACAGTTTTTGTGTGGTCAAAATACTACAAAAGACTAACTATATAATTTAAGGAAAAGATTTAAAATTTATGAAGATATTTTAAAAAGCTACTCTTCCTACAATAATTGATGTAAACACATGAAATTTGATTTACAAGTGCATCAAAGTATAACAAAAGCTGCAATGGGTTTTTTCGCTAGCATTATTATTTTACACAACAAATTCCCTTCCCTTTGTGTATACAAATAATACAAACCATTTTTAAAAATTTTGCAGAGTAATGTCCTTGAAGGAATAATTGAAAAAAGAAAGGATTGGAATTAAATAGTATGGATTTTTTTTCTTTATATTTTCCTAAGAGAATATTAGTTTGTGTTTTAAAGAAATTTTATTAAACAAAGCAAGTTTATAAATACCCCTTTCCAAGCAAAAATTCTTATAGAGTAAATATTTATTTATTTATTTATTTTTTTTGTAGAAAAAATTTCTGCGAAGTTTGTTTTCAATGAAAATATATAGCTTAACAATATGTTAAGAAAGCAACAGAATGGCATAAAAGAAAGAATTTACATTTAAAAATAGTAAATTTAATAATTATGAAACACTTTGTAAACTTTTGATTTATTTAATACTATGTATGTTATAAGGATAACGAAATTCTATCTAGGTCTAAAAATACGAGATCAAATTTTTTAAGAAATTCCTTTTGGTTAATTTAATATTAAACCTTTACTGCTGCAATTGTATAAACACCTTGCTTGTTAGGGGCATTTACTGCCTTTGGGGTATATATGGGTAAATTACCATTATCTTATTCCTATTTCATACAATCAGCTTTTAATTTTGCTTAAGAGGACATAAGCAAATAAATCATTCTGAGAAAGATTTTTTTAGAATTGAATAATTTTATTTTGAGAAATTATTAAAATTAATATTGTCAATAATAAACCTTAAGCAATACCTGAGAAAAGGGCTAAAAATCCTTGTGTACGACTATTCATAACATCAATTTCATGTAAAGTCACAGTATGTGTAACCTCTTTTCTCTTTTGAAGCTCTCCTTCAGGACATTGCACAAACTTGGTTTGAGCACCAGTAGCATCATAATCTCTAGCTCTTGTGAAAGAGCGGCCTAGTTTTGTAATTTTACCTGTGGCTTTGTCAATGCAAATAATATCTCTGAAAAGAGGAGAGAGAAATCATGCATATTACAACTTTTGAAAATGACAAGGTGTAAAATACTGTGTGAAAGAAATTTCCAAAGAAAATCCTAAAATGAACATTTCAAGCATTACAAAAAAATGTGATATACAAATAATGTGCAGTAAATTACACAATAAAAAAATTTTGATGAGAAAATTATTCAGTTAACTCTTCTTTTAACATTTTGATTCATAAAAACTCATACTCAAAGGTAAATTTAAAGTCATATATATAATAACATACTATAAATATGCTTTCATTAAAAATACAGTGAAATTACTCAGCTTTCAGATTTTTTTCTATTAAAAATTATTGCACATATTTAAAAAGATATACATAACAAAAAAAAAAACTTCCAGAATGACTCCAATACGTTGGATTTTAGGCACTTCATTTTCATTTATTACTTTAAGCATCCAAGGAAATAATTCAATAAAATATTTAATTTATCAGAATCAGTTTTTGTTAGGTCTCCTAAGAATTTTTAAAAACTTCTTCATTAATTTGGGAATTTGTTTTTATAATGTAATTGAATGAAATATAAATTAAAAATTATGGATAAACTATAAAGAATCATTTATTTTTATTTAAGTGCTGTAATATTTTATTAGCTTTACATATATCCAACAAGATAATTCACCTCTTTCCAATGTTCTTTTATTTTGGTAGTTTACATCAATTCTTTTTATGACAGATGGCTTTTAAAATATGAAAAATCAGACCCTTTAATAATAAATTTAGATATATGAGTCTGACAGTAAAATTTATATGGGCTTCTTTATCATTGAAACTTACAAAGCTTTGAAGGCCCTGTTTCTTTTTTGCACTTTTTTGTAGATAGAATATATTTAAGAGCATCTCATCCACTTTTAAAGGTAAAGAGGCAGCATCCCTTTCTGATGTTAAACTTATTGAAAGACACAAGCAAGTTTATTAACCTCTTAAGCAATTTAGGCGTACAACGTATGGGCTACCGAAAGTTGGCTGCTGCAACTGGTTTGCCCATACAGCATACGGACACTGATATTTTCTTTGATTTGGGCTTATTTTTAATTATTTAGTACTAGTATTTTAAAAAGGCAATGCAATCTGTCTATGGTACTGAATGTTTTTCATACAGCAATTTTTTTGTGGTGAAGGCATGAATTAGTATGGTATTTAGTTATAAACAATAAAAAAAAATTGCTTTTTAAAAGCATTTTGGGTAGAAAAAAACGACTGTTTAAGGGGTTAAACCCCCATTAAAATAAGTAACAATTCCATTTTTTCCCTTGCATTATCTGCCATAAATGAAACTAAATGTTCAAAAGGTAACCCATATTTATTTTTTAATTCATCCATAATGAGTGGGCTAGTATTTTCTACAGCAAAATCCTCTGTTAAATTTGGAATTACAATAAAGTTACTATGAATCAACATTTTGCAGGATCAAATTAAGTGACCACAATGATATAATTTCTAGTTTGAATCATTACTTGCCCTCAGGTGCTGTTGCAAAGCATCTTGTTTCATGCATTTAATCATACTCTTTCTGACTACTATACTAATCAAAGCAGATGTTTTAGTCTTTACATATATACTGCCTGTCTTTGAAAGCATTTTTTTCTCCCTTTTTTGAAAAAGTGGACTGGCATGAACAGTTACATTGAAATAAAACATTCTGTTTTATAAGAAAAGATGTAAACAGTACTTAAGCCATGATTACAACTGAATTGATATGGTCTTTAAAAAGCTATCCTACTTTGAGCGACTGCTACATGATTTATCATTTATGACATGCTTTGGAACTTTCGTATGAAGGACAGTACCATACAGTGTGATAAGTGATAAATGACGTCTCTTTCAGGGGGAGGGGTAATACAATGAAATTCCTTTTCATAACAAAAATGCATTGAAAATATATTTTGCATTTGCTAGACACTATGGTAAGCAGAACAGAAGAATCAAAAAAAAAAATCTTCAGCAATATTAAGTGTAAGGAATACAAACACAAACAAAGCACAAGAGTTGAACTATAAAAAGTTTATGCAAAGGAAGAAAATCATTAAGGAAATTCAATATACAGGAAGAAGCATGAACATCATGAATTTTTTGACTTACTGCATACAAGTCAATGGACTAAATTCATGTGACATCATAGTCACATAACTCAGTCATGTGTTTTCAGCCAATCAGTTCATAAATTAATTTGACGTCATAATTACATCATAAATGTAATCATGCGTTTAAAGCCAATTAGTTCATGAGCTTCACTGTTGCCAACTTTTGCTTTTTGCAAAAACTTTCTTTTAAAAAGTACATATTTGTCAACGATATAATAATGCACATAGTTAAACAAAATGCATTTAATTTAAAAGTATTCGTATAATGTAACTGTTATTTTTTTTTTAATTTTGAAAACTGCTTGAAGAATTTTAACATGTGAACTCTTTACCCAATCATCAAATTTAAAATGTTATCTAAACTTTACAAGTTGCACAACTAGTATGTCAATTTTTAATAAATGGGAAACACATGATTGCCGTTATCATGTGACTATCATGAATTTAGTCTATTGTTTTCATCTACTTATTTTTCATTAGTGGAGAGTAGAAAATGGATAAATGAGAGCTATAGGAGAGAATGTAGCCAGCAGATAACAGAACTTTAGGGGAAATGTGCAAATATGAACGATCTAGATATAAAAGTGTATTGAAAGGTTGAAAATCTTAAATTTTAAGTGCAAAGTATAAAAGATGGTAGGTATCCATATACAGTAATTTAACACTTTCGGCACACTTTACATAATGAAAAATATATCATTTGTACAGAACAATTTATTTCATAAAAATATACATTAAAGTAATGCATAATTACCCAGCTTGAATTTTCTCTTTACTCAAGCTTTCAATCATTTTTTGACCTAAATCATATGTTGTTTCCATATCTGTACTTTTCAAAGTCAGTTTTCCAACTTTATTACCCTTGAAAAAAAAATATATGTAAATAATTTCTTAAAAAAAAAAATTAAAAAAATTATTCAATAGTGAAAACAATTAACATCAATAAGCTGTATTATTTATTGAAAATATTTGTTAACATACTTTTACATCATACTAATTTCTTCATGCATAAATATTCCTATTATTGCATTGTCCATATTATTTTGATAAACTAATCTCATTTTATCAAATATAAATTATATAAATTAATCATAACTTTATTAAATTATAATCAAATTCAATAAAGTTATAGCTGCAAATATATTAATTAAATACACAAATGAAAGTACATCTCTTTAATAACAATGCAACATCTAAACTTGATTAGGAATTAATTTTAAAACTTTAAATTAAAATTAATGTTCTTCACTAGAACTAAACTTTTCTCCCATTTAAATATAAATAAAAATACTAAATACAATTATTGACTAAAAGTTTAAATACATTTGAAAGCATAAATGATATAAAACTATAAAATATTATTGCAGTACATAAAAAATAAAATGCACTGAAAGATTTTTCAAAATAATACATCAAGATGAGAAAATCATATAAATCTTATTTAATTAAATTTTCAAAGGAAACTTATTTAATTTGATCAGATTGGATTATTAAATACTTGACAGCAAAGACATCTTTCAACACACAACCATGAAATTATGAAAAGAACTTTTTGTGTGATCAGTGCAATGTAAAGCTAATTGAAATGATGATGAATTAACAAATAACAGAAGCATGTCAGTGATGACATGAAGGAATACAAAATGCATGGAGTCAGTCTACGTATGGTAAGGCAACTTTAAAAAGAAGTACATGGTCTTTTCCAACAGCCACAAGTGAAAATGAGTTACAATATGCCTACAAGAAACCATCAGGGTGCCTTTACATGAGGCAAATGATTAGAAAGCTTAAGTTTTACGCACTAATATTGGTATACAATAATTATTCTTCTAATGCAATACACTCAGAAACCAGTTTATAACCAGGTTTATTCTTATGGATTTATATTAATGTAATTATCATTAAGTAAATAAAGATTAATAAGAAATTTATGTTGCTTATGTAGATTTCATACTTAGAATGTATTTCATATATTAAGAATCAAATTCTTAAAGCAAGAAATTTAAGATTTATCTCTCAATAGAGTAATCTGGGGAATTTAAAAGACAACTGAATATTTGTTTAGCACCATATAATGAGCTAGATCAAAAATTGCAGCACAGTAGTAGATCAAAAATTGCAGCACAGTAGTAAACCAAATAGTTCAACTGATTTCTTAGAAAATTTCCAAATTATGATCAAGAGAATGCACGTAATGAAGTGTGCCTTCTTATAACCACTCTTAAATAATTAATAACTGCTAATAAAGGTTTTCTCAAGCCATATGAACTACTGGATTTAAATTTATATATATATATAAATTTATAACATGGATTTCATAAAATGTAAAGTTTCTGTGGAACCAATTAACCACTTTAAATGAGGGATTATTATAAATTTTCAAAGATATTTTACATAAAAGCTTTTTCTAAAAAAAGTTTTACTATTAAAATTCTATTTTAAGCAACAGTCATAAAACAATCAGTAATTATTTTTGTGCCAAATAATATTAGATATTTAACAAAAAAATTACTTTTGTAATTTGAATAAATATCAACTATCAACATGTATTAAGAGAACAACAAATCTGGCTCAAAAAGAAAATATAATTACACAATTCAATCTACTTAAACATTAGTTAAAACATTTAACTAGACGCACAACTTAAAAAAGGTTCCCTCCCACACACACAATCTTGGTTTTTTTTACTGTAAAAAATACGAAAGAAAATCTAATTTTATAAAAATTAATATTTGACTTACAGTTCCGGAAACAGGGCGATCAATTTGTATTTCTACAACCTCCCCTTCAATAATTTCAGTCTCTTCTCTACATGATAAAGAAAAAAATTTTTACTAAGCTGATAAACAAGGTAAGTTACAAATTAAATTAAGTTTTCAAATGAAATATTTAACAAAGCATAAGAAATACACAGCAGCAAACATGCATAAGTACCGCAATGATCAAAATATGTGTGCCTAAAATATCATAAGTAAAAATTCAATACAAACTTTTGTATTGTAATGATAATTAACACAAATGAATAACAATCACAAAATATTGATCACTCATTATAAATCATTTAGGAGTCATTTATAATATATGGATTAAAAGTTAACTTACTGAATTCTAACACCAATGGATTTTCTAAAAGCTTGAGTTAAAGCTTCTGTCTTGGACATTTCCAAAGAAAAAATTTCACTTCCAGAAATGACAGTAAATGGTGTATCTGTACCCAAAGCCTGAGCCATACCTTAAAACAAAATGTTTAATTAGTAATAAAGGACTTAAATAAATTGCATTTTTCAAAATGTAATTGCACTCTATTTTAAAATTGAAAGTTGTCTCGATCAAAAATATTGATATGATCAGATATTTCAGTATATAAGATGAAAATCTTCGTAACTTTTCAAAGTCAAAGGGCCTTACACATGAATTGGCCATTCTGAGGAAAACAATTAAAAAAAAACATTTTCTGTTAGCCATGTGCAAGTAATTTTAATCTTCTTACTTTCTGGTTGTTTTGAATGGAACTTATATAATAAAAGAAAAAAAGTCAGATGTCTGAATCCATATGATCATGTGATGAGTTTTTCCTTTCAGGATATAAAAACATAGGTCGATAAATACATATACTTTTTTAATTTTGGTATCTCTGAATTCAAAATGTTTTTTCATTCACTCTCAAACTTTTTTCTCATAAACAGATAAAAGACAAGCAGCCATACTATTATTAGAATTTCTAGAAAATGCAAATACCTGCAGTTTGAAATTAATTATACATAAATTTCTCTTCCTGCTCATTTTCTAAACAAAAAAGGCAGAAAAAAAAATGATGTCTAAAGTAAGATTAGCACTGATGCTGTACAAGATAGCAAATAAATGGAAAAAATGTGTTAGTTTCATATAAAGTAAACGAAAATAAAACTATCATCCTTTGCACCTGATGTTTTACTTCATAGCAATTTATTAGAAAAGGGTTTTACCCATTTGGCAACATTTTCACCTTGATGATGACATGTTTGAAAATTCTACAAGATTCCAAATTTGTTTACAAACAAGCTTTGAATTTTGGATTATTTTTTTAATAAAAAAAAAGGAATCTTTTACGCAGATTAACTAATATTTAAAAAAATGTACAGCAATTAAGATGAATTTATGTTTCATTTAGAGGAAAATACATATATATTAGTAATTGGTGGCAAAAACTTGTCAATAAATCTTAATTGTTATAGATTTTTTTTTTTTTTTTGCGAGTTAAGAGCTCAACTTGAGAAAACATCCTAATAAACAGAAACATTTCAAATTAAAAATTTTGAAGTTAAAGAAAAACCATCAAAATTCAGCTTGAAAATACTATTATTGGAAATATTTACAGAATTTGTTAGAAATTAGTTTTTTTTTTTTATTTTTGTTTATTTTTTATCATATCATCATCCTGCATCAGATAAATATGGTGTATTTCTACCAATTACATAAGAATGAGACATTTCACAAATTTAAAACAAAGATTTGAATAATTCATAATGAAATTTTAAGAAATGAATTTTTTCAAGAATTACATTATAAAATGCTAGAAGAAAAGAGGATTTTTAACATAAATATCGATTTAAAAAAGGTAAACTCTCTTTTTATTCAAATTTATTTTTAGAAAACACAATAAGTTTAAAGAATATTGAGCTGATCTCAAACAGTTGTAAAAATATAATGCTAAATAAAATGAATTTACCCATAGCTATAGCTGTTTTTCCTGTTCCTGGTTGGCCAGCAATTAAAACTGCTCTTCCTGCTATTTTTCCTTCTTTTATCATTTCTAAAATTACACCAGCACCTCGTCTAGCAGCAGCTTGACCAACCATTCCTTGTGAAACCTACAAAAATCAAATATTAAATGAAAAAATTCTTTCTAAGAAATCTAAAATTTTGTAACTAAAAGAAATGAATTTGCTTAAATTCCCTGAATTATTCAAATAACCTAAAAAAAATAATTAATAATCCTTCATTTTGAATAATTTGAGTTTTTTTATTAAAATACAGAAAACTCCTGTCAAATTATATATTTTTGTTTATTATATATAATACATGTTAGCATTGCAATATGTTAAAAATGTAATGTAACCACCATCCTATGCTCAGCTGAAACAAATAATATCTCATGAGAAATTCTAATTCATAAATATTTATTTTTAAGTTTGAGATAAGACAAATGACCACAGGTCTCATGACAAACATGTATTTAATCCTTTGTGAAACAAGTAACTGGAATTTTTTTTCCAATTCTAGTTAAAACAAAAGCAATCTAAGATAATAAATTTTTAGATTAGACAATTTATAATATAATACAAAAGAATTAC
Source organism: Trichonephila inaurata madagascariensis (assembly GCA_019973955.1). Lineage (NCBI taxonomy): Eukaryota > Metazoa > Arthropoda > Arachnida > Araneae > Nephilidae > Trichonephila > Trichonephila inaurata. Next base: position 131,042 of record BMAV01017726.1, on the reverse strand, counting down.
TATTTCAAATTTTCCATAAAATATTCACATTGAAACTAGAGTTCAAAATTTAATTTAATAAATATGAAAATTCAGAAGCAATAAAATTGCTATTTGAAAATGAGGTTAATTGTATAAGCACTGTTTTTATTTATCATCATTACTAGCAATAACAAGATTTTAAGTTGAAATGGTTATTAAAACTGAAAAAAATTATATAAAAAAAGGATATACATCATAAATTTTTTTTGATTTTAAGAATTTTAAAAATCTTACAGCACGTGGATCTAAACTATCATCCAACCCAAGACCTCGTATATGAGAATGGGCTCCAATTCTTTCAATCCGAGTCACATCTCGGACTTCTTGAACTTTGGCTGCTGTTTCCTAAAAAGAAATAAAAATAAAAATTTAATTTCTGACAAAGAAAAACTGACAATTATACTTATGTCATATCTATACATCGAGTCTCAAAATAATTAATAGTAAGATTTATTATCCAAAGTTAATTACCATTATAGAAATTCATGTAGTTAATTTTAAAACAAAAAACAATCCAAACTTCAAGACAATAAAAAAGCAATAAAAAAAAGTATGTGAAATCTTTTAGAACTTTTTTCTACCACCAACAGTATTTCAATAAAACTTTGCATTTTACAAAAAACTGTCATTACAATTATTTTTCTTCACTTTGTTTCACTAAACACATTATCGCAGAATATATTGTACATGAATTTTTTTTTATTCCTTATATAGTTTGAAATTAATGTTTAAAAATTAAAAAATTTTAATGTAAAAAGAAGCAAATTTCAAATAAAATGGAAACATTTCATTTTATGGGAAATGAAACTAGTTAATAATTGTGAACAGTATTCTTTAAATAAAATTATATATATTATTTTACAGTATTCTTTTAATAGAATTATATACAGTATGTATTCGAATCTAAGCTGCATCCCAAATTCTCAACTAGTTCCTATGAAAAATAATGTAAAATGGTTCATCAAAACCCAATTACGCAAAATTAGAATAATTTTAAAATGAGAACTAATAAGAAGTGAATGATTAGTTATTTAACCAGTATTATAAACTTTTAAATACATACAGGAACCTGTTATTGCTTTAATTGCCCCTTCCAACAAATTTTTAGTAGCATTAACATTGGAAAAAGTGCGGCTCAGATTCAAGTAAATACAGTATATATAATTTCAATCAATCTATCATAAAAACATTTAGGAACAAAAGCAATTTATATTCTAATTTTAAATCCTAAGAGCAAATATCTCAAAAAATTTACATCTTACACGTGAACTTTTAAATTCTTGAGCTCATTAAAACTTTATTTGGATTTTTAAAAGTCAAATAATGTTTAATGAATTCAAGAATTTACACTAATGGAGTTGCAATGAAAATTATTTGCAATGATTATTTAAATTCATAATAATTACATGACAAATGTAATCCTGTGTTTTTTATCGAATTCAAAGCTGTCGTTAGACTAGTACCCTCTGCACATGTAAAATCCAGATTCAATTTAAAATTTAATAATTAAGTAAAGATCTCCAAATTTTAAGATTCTTTAAAAAGTTTTTCAAAATAAAATAAAGAATTTATTTTATTATACAGATACTTTTAAGCCAAATGCATTTTTTATCCAGATTTACCACAATTCTCTACAGAAGATTCATAAATATTAGGTAACTTATGTTACGTATCAGTGCTTTTTCCCAAACTTTTTATCGCCGCAATACAGTCAATGTACGATAATTTTACCATGGCCTGCTGAGGGTGAGATGTTAATTGTTTATGTTTTGGATTGTTTTGATTTAATAATTTTAATTTAATTCAATAAAATATGTCTTCAAAATAAAATACAGGTACAGCAGAAAATGAATATAAAGTGATTTAACATGGAATATAGAATGATTTCCATGGAAACATAAACCAAGAAAAATACACAATAAATAAAATGGAAATAGTAAAATGTTCCTTCAGCAGCACAGTATCATTTGATCCATGGACTGGTACCAGTCCACAGCCCGGGGGGTTGGGGACCACCATTATATATCATCACAAGTGAAATTGATACTTATAACTTAATACTGCACCCAACAAATCGTGCCTTGATATCAAAACAAAAAGATTCTTATGTGCTTTATTTGAAAAAAAACAAACCAATCAGTCAGACTTTGGTGAAAAATGGTGCGATTCGTGTGGCACTAATTTGGCTGTGGTGACATTAAAATGTAAATACTGTGAAATTCCTTTTTTTTTTTTCCTTTCCCAGTTGATTACATTCCAGACAAGTGTTATTGCTAATATATATAAGACAAGTATCATAATTAAGGAAATATTTTTAAAAAAATATATATATAATAAATTTAAAGTTTTCTAATAGTTTCAGAAAAATCACTGATGACAAAGCAGATAATACACGAGCATGAATATCTAAAGCCTGTTCTTAATAAAGTTTAAAAGCCTTTGTACTGCTCCGAGATGGTACTGGTTGGAAGATTTTTGGTACTATATTGGTGTAATTTTTTTTTTTTTTTTTTTTTACAAAACAAGCAGAAAAACTAACATTTCTGTGCAATTGAATAATCCTTCCAACAAAAGGAACATAATTTGGCAATAGTAAAACTAATAAAAGTAAAATGACAACTGAGCTGTTGCCCTGGGTAGGGTAGGATGCAGCAAGAAGAAAAGATATAAGCACTTCCATCAATACTGAAGATGCCTAAACAATGTCCCATTCTCCATATAAATACAATTTTTGAAGAAATGGGAATTTTAACTGCTGAAGGTTCAAGTGCAACAAATTCTATTTTTAAATGAAAACATTAACAATTACTGCAATAGGAAGTAACTAATATAATAGTTAGAGCATAAAACAGCAAAGAAATATTCAGAAATAAGATATTATCAGGTACACTTACACATCTGTCAACAGAAATATTGCCAAAAATTATTTTTGAAGATGTCAAAATTAAATTCATTAAAAAAAAAAAGTACTTTTTTGTTTACAGCAGAAAAAACTGCTAAATGCCAGTACTAATTTAGATGTTTTGGTTCAGTCCTAGGAGAGCCCACACCCTTGGCATGAATTATTTTGCTTGGCGATAATTGCGCCATCTTGGTAACCCAACTTTGATACACTAGATATGGTAAACCTAACTATTTCTGGAATTTTTGTATTTTGTCGGCGGGCATTTCAAATTTCATTTTGTTGCTGGGCACCAAGCTGGAAGTATGGCTGCATTGTGAAGGAATATACATTGGAATTTTTTACTTTGTTGAATGTAAAAGGTAAGAAAAAATTGACTGAATGATGTATGAAGGAAGAATTGATTGCTTAGAGTTATGAATGTCCAAAATGTAATGGTTGGCAATAAAACGCTTTCTTCGAAATCATACCAGCCACGCTGAAGGTATGTTTGACCATTACCTCACAGAATAAAAATGGCAGCGCTCACACGATCATTCGCTTAATGATGAGACCTTCAAGGCTTTTTTAAAATCTGTTACTCTGTACCCTCCACTTGGAAAAGATCAGCAGTAAGTGCTTTTTTGGAACTAATTTGATAACGGGGGTAATTGCGCCAAGTTCTGCTTGGCGTGATAAGGATCACGCCAAGCAGCGCTTCTTGTTGCTGGATTGAAATCCAATATGGTGTCCTAGCGGTAATTTAATGGTACACAATAATTTAAAAGAATTGTTTTGAAATACATTGAAATGTATTTAAAATAAAGGATATAGGAAGAGATTGATAGTAAACTAGATCAATCAATAAATAATGAATAATAATATTAGCTAATAAAAAGTAATATGTAGTAATAATAGTATTATAAGCAGCATATAATAATCTGAAAATATTATTTTATCGTAATTATATATAATATTCATATAGTACGATTTTATAACGGTTATTAGAAATAATAATCATATAATATAATTAAATAGTAATTATTAAAAAGAATAATCGTCGAATTGTAAAAAAATAAAAATAATGCATAAGAGAACTTGTAATACATAACTATAAATAAACAACATAAGAATAGTTATAAATAAACAACAGAAATAGTTATAAATAAACAGAAATAGTTATAAATAAATAAGGTAATAGTTATAAATAAATAAGATAATAGTTATAAATAAATAAGATAATAATTATAATTAAATAACAATTATAAATAAATAACAAAATATGTAATAATATTTATAAATAAATGCTAAAAGAAACTATTATAAATAACGAATATTATAGGATTATTACCCATAGTAATAATTGCATTTTTTTCATTATGAATAAAATAATTACATAATGTATGTTAAAAATAATTTAGAATATCAATTACATAGTAGTGAAAGCTTGCAATATGAAAAACTTGCATTGTAAGTTCCTTCAACGAATTTCATCGAACAAAGAACGTAAAAAAAAAAACATTTTTAAAAAGAAAATAAACGATTTATAGCGATAATTAAAAGCACAACACTTATTCTTTTAAGAAATAAATATTCTAGTACTCACTCATTTTAGAAATATCCATATTCGAAAATAGAGAATTAAACAGAAGACGCAAGCAATAGAAAAATTACACTGAAAATGTTTAAATTCTAACAGAAATAAGAAATTTTTATTAATATCGTCTAAAAGTAAAGGGTTACAGAGGGAAAAAACGAATTAAAGTTAACTCTAATATACATTATCCCCATAGCAACCACATCGACAGACGATAAAAATATTACGGTAAACATATTGTAATATTATCGCCCATCTTGGCCAACATATGAACAACAGCTTGGCGCTACTACCCCGATATCAAATTAGCATGGCTTTTTTTTTATCTTAAATGTTTAATTTCTGTATTGTTTACATATATTTTCATTACACATCCCCTTATCCCGCTACATTCACTTGACATCATCTCGTTCTAGCTTGGCGTTTTTTTGGTTTGTTGTCAAGGGGTGTGGACTCTCCTAGGATTTTACCAATGTTTTATTTGAAGAAAAAAAAAGTTAACCACTGATAACAGTAGAAAAGTACCCAAAACAATATTGTAATTTAATACTTTATAAGTATATTAAATATACACTACAAACACAATAAAATTTTAGATACTATATACAATGAAATATACTTAAAACAATTAATATATTCTACTGCGGAATTTATAGGTAATTAGTTTTTCAACAGTCGACCAATTTCTTCAAACCAAAAGTCGTCAAACACTGCAATATACAGCAATAATGGAAACTATTCTCCCACACATTTGAACACACTAATAAAAATGACAGCAGTTGGCAACATTTTATGAACTGGTGACAACTTTTTATCTGGCAAATTTGTCGATGATGTAATACATAAGTATCCATGAAAATTAACCAGTACTTACATAATAATGTAACCCCAGCCAAATTTGTGCCAAATGAATTGTGTAATTTTCCTCCAGAACCTGACTATGATTTTTTTTTAATAAAACAATCTTTTGGGGGTTTTGATATTGAGGTGTGATTTACCTGGCACAAATTTTGTGGTGCTGACACTAATACATAAGTACCAATTATCCTACTTCTTCTTTCTGACTTTTCAAAGACTTCAGACTAACGATTTAATTTATTTGAACTTCTGATTCCAGTAATTCATGCAACAAAAACAATTTTCTAAATAACCCATACAGCAAAAACATAAATTACACATATATTGAAAAGGAATGCATAAATAATTATCTGTAGAGCTGTTTGAAAAATCCTTTCATCATTTTGTAATTCAGGAGAGAGAACAGAATATTGATCTTTTAATAATTCTACAATTTAAAGTGCTAGCTACTTATTACAGAAAATTTAGATAAGAAACAGGACCGGCTCAAGTGTAGTATAGAGCGGCCACTTTTTGATTTGGTGATTTTCCTTCGAATTTTGCGATTTTTTTTTTTTTTATGTCATGGTGAGATATTGAATTCATTCTAAAATAAATAATAAATAATTCAGAAAAAAGTACCTTGGCAACGTTTTTTAGTCACCTAAAAAAAGGTCTGTGACAAGTGCCCCCCCCCCCATACTACACTTTAACCACAGGACCATTGCTCCTTGGATATTTACACTGCAATATAACAATAATAACAACACTTATCTTGAGTAATCTTGGAAGATTATTCCTTTTCTATCTTTGATAATACTATCATTCATAAAACGAACTATAATACCAAATGGAATGCGCATTTGTATTTATATTGTTTTAAAAATAGTACAAAATGAACAAAAGTTTAACCTGTCATACAAAGTTATAAAAACAGATTTAAAAATATCCATTAGAAATTCTTAAGTTATTTGACTTTCCACAGCTCTATGAAGAATTAAGCAATGTTTGACGCATCAAACAACCGGCACTTCACAACGTGCTCATAGGATACGGAAATCCTAATTTAAATTATTACAGCACGAAATATTTTAACAAAATTTGCAACTTCAACCAAATAATTAAATGAAATAAATTATATTAATTGGAAAAAAATGTCTTAGATCTTTAATTAAATAGAATAACGTGTTTTATACACTTACCGCGAACATTGTTATTGTTCTCTGTATGAATATTACCGCAGAAATTTGTAACTAAAGTTAAGTTGTTCTTTACATGAGTTTAGAATGTAGATTTGTGCAGTTACGAGATCAGCCAAATCAATATATAAATATATTTTTTTTATTCCTCAGTTTTATAACATAAAATATTTTTCAACGTTCTGTTACACCATTCGCTTTAACTTTGCAATTTTTTTCATAGCTAATACATTTTGGTAGCAATTCTCTTTTCCTAAAAGAATTATAGCAGTGATAAAAAGGATCAGGATTATTGGTCTCTCGGTATTTCAAGCTCCGTCAGCTATTTGCCAGAAAATAATGAGAAAATTACTAGAACAATTCACTTTCAGGGGTTAAGGGCGGGAAATCTTTTAAAACGGGGGCTGGGATTTTCCACCGCCAAATCCTTCTTTTCTAGCCAAAGGTGGATCGCCAAGGAGTATCCTTGGGAGGAACCGGTTTGCAGTAACCATATGCGATTTGCTTCTGTCCTCAGAAGCAAATCGCCAATGTCCATTTCTGATATTCATTTTTTTTTTTTAAAAAAGCTCACGTTATCTGGAAATATTACCAGGGTAGTTTCAGCAGTAATCTTAACGATTTCTCGAATTCACTTTGAAAAAAAAATTGTGTTCAAAAATTTTCAAATGTGCCGAGATTGCTGAATAGAGCAAGTAACATACAAATGTGGAAATCGCACATGCAATGACGTAAATGAGCGTTGAGAACAGTTTTCCCGTTTTTATTTTTCCCCTTCAATAAAAAAAGTCTATAATGCAGTGAGTGAGTGTTTGAATATCCACGACGCACTATTTAGCTACACGAAGGCTTTGGATGACGGACCTCGTAATTTTGAGCCATGGTCACGAGACAAGGACGACACCTGAGCTTGCACCCCTCTCCTAACTTTCACACCACACCGACGGGAGAACATTTGGGCATCAACAGATTTAATGTGGATCACCTCCCTACACGGCAAGTCGTCAGTGGTACTAGGCTCGAGCTCATGACACGCAAGCCAGAAGTCCGTTACCCTGACCACTAGGCTACCGCGATCTTGGTCCAAAATGCAATTATTCCTTTCAAAGGAATTTCTATTCATATATAGCCGTGGTATCCGAGTGGTCAAGGTATCGGCTCGTGGCTGGTTTTGTCACGAGTTCGAGCCCAGTACCACTAAAGACCCTCCGTGTAGTGCAGCGATGCATGTTAAATCTGTCGAGAGCTCAAACGTCCTCCCGTTGGTGTGGTGTGGTAGTTAGGAGAGGTGGTGCCAGCTCAGATGTCATCCACGTCACTTGACCATGGTTCAAAATTACGTGGTACGTCGCCAAAAGCCCTCGTGTAACTGAACAGTGCGACGTTAATATTCACTTGCTTACTCTTTTCATATATATATATTTCAATAATAATTCCATTTTACTAGATTTTTAAATTAATTTTTTCCAATTAAATAAGTAGATGTTTAAAAATAATTTTAATTAATTTACTAGATTTTTAAATTTTACTAGAAATCTGCAAAATGGAAAACAGTAAAACTTATTTGTGATTCTTGAGAATAATATTGAATAAGTAAACTGAATTTTTCAAGTTAATTTCTGTCTGACTCTTCTGTGTTTATTGTTACATAATAAGAATTTTATTATGATTAGGAAATTGTTTTAATTAAAAATTAATATTTAATTAACTTAGATGAATAAAACTAAAATGAAAAAAAAAATCTAAAAATTCATATTAGCTGAAAATTTTATTTCAATGAAAAAAAATTAATAACTTTTTAATTTTGGTGCTTTTTTTAAAAAAAAGATTAATATATTTTTTTAACTATTTGTTTTTTATTTCATCAATAATTTTTCTTGAATCAAAGTTATACCTTTATTTTCAATTTATACAAGCAACTTTCGATTTTTTTAATGACGTCTTTGATAAGAAGAAATAGTATTTTTATCATTTTCTGTCGACTCATTTTTAATATCATTTTTATTCCCGATATGTATCAAAGCTCATGGGATCATGGGGATATATTTTATTTATATTTCTTAGACTTATTTCAAGTTTATATTTCTATCAATGTCTAATGATTGGAAATATCTCTGCGTACTGTTTTATGAGGAGGATCAAGGCCGGATGTATGTATGGGCTAAATGGGCTGCAGCCCGGGGGCCCCGGGTTCTAGGGGCCCTCGTTTCTCGTTGAAAATAACAAACAGAGAAATATGCTTACACTCAAAATAGTAATAAAATATATAATAAGCCAGTAAAAAATACAAATCAGAAATAAAATACCCGAAATACCATATCAAATTTATTTTTATTTTCGAGAGCAACAGCAGTTTATTTTTGTTCATCCACCCTACCACCGAATACGCAAAAATTAATAATTAATAGACAGAGGCTCTATCACATAGAGCGACGCCGACGAGCATCGAGCATTTATACCAGTGATTCCCAAAGTGGTTTATATGGACCTCCAGGGGTCGATGACGACTTACAAGGGATCTATGACAGCGAAAAAAAATTTGGGGGTTCATAGTTAATAAATGGGGTAAATATACGTTCTACGACAGCATCTTCTGGAATTATTTTATTTTTATTTGTGTGTGTGTTTACATGGACATTGAAATAGTTCTGGTTTATGTGTTTACACCGTTTTGCAACTTTCTCTCATTCCTACAGTGGAGTCACAACGGACATTCCTAACGCCCACAGGATGTCGGTGTCATATAACTAAAAAGGGACGGAGGAGCTTTTTTGGAAGATAGAGACCCTCACAGTAGATGTTTCATTTTACTCCTGAGAGTTACTTTAAAATAAGCGGTTGTGATTTCTACCATCAAAAGACTCATTTTCAAAGAAATTGGCCAGCTGAAATAAGCTCATAGTTCCATCTTTTACAATTTACTCGCTTGAAATAACCGCAGGTAATTATGTTTTTAATTTTTAATTACTTTGTATTTTTAATATTAATATTTTAAGATTTCAAAGACAAGTTTGTATTTTTCTTTAAATAAATCAAATATATTTACGACCTGATAAATCAAAGTAACTTCGAAAGATAAAAGAAATAGAGATAAATAAGTGCAACGCAATCGGTTCGACTCTTCAATTTTTAGACAAAACAGATAACAAAGCGATTTCACTTTGTGGTGGTGCGCTTCTTTGAATTATGAGAAATATAAGCTGACACACAATACATAGACTTTCAAAAAAAAAATTCTGTGCAACTAATTATTTTCAATAAATTTCTGTAAGTACAAAATTCAATTGATTATTTCAAACATGCGATAGTTAAACTTTTTCAATTAAGAATTTTCCTTTAACATAGCTTCAAATTTTTAAAAAAAATACCTGTGACTAAAAGGTAATCACTTATATATAATTTATTTAAAGCCTGATGCAGCTGGAATTTCTAATTAAATTACATTTCTTAATACTAAAGGACAAAATATGCAATGTCTTATCTGGTGGTTGTCCTTCATTAGGTTGGTTGGGTTCAATTTCTGACACTAAGACATACTGTGTCAAATATTAAGTGCCTTATTGGGAGGTACTACTGTATTTTTACCATATTAAGATAAAGCGTGAAGGAATATCTTATTGTACTTGCTTTTAGAAAAAAAAAATCAACCTATAAAAATAAAATACGTTGCTTAACGATTTTAATTGAAAGGCTACTGAGTTAAATGAAAAGTAGGCTATTTTATTGTCAATGAAATTATTTTGCATATATGTGTCAATAGTTATACTTAACAGTATATGGATTGTAAAATCTTTTCCTTGGATCTAATTGAAATATTATTGACATGAATCTTTTCTCGTAAGATAACTTTCATTTTTGGAAGGAGGCGTTGCAGTACCATCATTACTGTTCTCAATATTAAAAAAAAATTGCAGTTAATTTGGCTGTTGCTTATAGTAAATTTCAGTTTTTTTTCCCCTGAATCATTAAATGTGAAATCAATATAAAATATGTATTTGCAGATTTTTTCTCCTTTTTTTTATACACCAAGTAGAATAAATTTGTAATCATTTTGTTATTATTAGTACATTTTTATAAGTCATTGTGTTATCGGTGATTAAAGTATCGAAAGGCATTTTTTAAAATTCTTTCTGAATGTTCAAAGTTTGAATTAGATCAGTAATTATAATGTGTTATTTCAATGTTTTCTTTTTTTACTTTAAAGAGAGATAAATTTAGTAAAATTATTTTATTATTTTAAGTATATTTTTTAATAATTGCATGTGTTATAATAAATTTCGATTTTTAAGTATTAAAAATATTTCAAAATGACAAAATATTTTTTTAGGAAGATAAAAAACGAAATTTTATAGGACTGAAACTATAATGTATTTATTATTATTATTTAAATATCTCAGTCTACTTTTTGAGTATTTTTGTTAGTGTTAGTTATTTTAAGATTGATTACTATGGTCATTAATTTCTAGTGCTATATTAATTCAAATTTATGTAAATCCGTGCAATTTTTTGTGCGCGCTGTTTAACACACAGATTTATATTTGGTTTTGTTGGAAAAAAAAGTTTCATGTTATATTCTCAGGTGGCATAATTTTAGTTTGAAAAAGCTACTTTGTTAGAATGTATTGCCATGTAATTACCATTCCCAAATATATTAAGTATACATAAATACAGTGTTTCAATGAAAGTAAAAAATACGGGTTTCGTATTCTTTTTTTCAAATTTACGATAGAATTTTGAAAAATCTCATAAAATTCTTAAAAAATCGTAACGATCTTTTAAGGATATTTGATCGGATTTGGCTTTCGATTATATACTCTGATATGCAAAAGAACTGGCCGAAGGGACTAACTTTGACTTTGAGGTGATCTCTGCTAACTTTAAAATGACGCAGTCACATTAATGAATTCGACGAAGAAATATTAATTTTGATTATGAAGCGCAAGATGACCAGTGGACGACCCTGAATTAATATTCAAGATAGTTTTTATTTTTGTTTTTGCACAATTGATTAAGCAATTAATACCTTAGACTGTAGATTTAATTAAATGAGTATCCGCAGCTATTGTTTTCAATTTTTATACGATATATATGATTTAAAAGAAACCCTTAAAAATTTATTAACTAAAAACTGTAAAAATTCAGAAATAATTTTGGCCGATAAAGAATCAGTGGGTATAAATGCGCTTGATCTTGCAAATGAGGTAGTGCCAGTTTCTATTTTATTAGGTAAAAAAAAGAAAACCCAGTTGAAGCTATAAAACTTACTTCAACTTTAGAATTTTCACCCAATTTTACAACTGCATTAGAAATTTTGCTTTGTTTGTAAATAAATGTAGCAAATGGAGAGACGAGTTCTTCAATATTAAAATTCATAAGCAAAAATTATTACCATTCACAACTCTAAGAGATTAAATGGTTCAGCTATTCTGACTATCGAACATGAATTAGCTGAACAAATCGATTTTAAGAAATTGATCAGAAAGATTTTAGAATTATACACAGAAAAGGAAGATTTGTAATTTTTGTTTAATTTTGTTACTTACTTTATAAATTTGTTTTATTGTACGTGATTTGTTTTTAGGCTTTGCTTTTGTAAGTGCAATTTTTAGGTAAGTTACCTCTATCTTGTAATGGAT
>BMAV01017726.1:91695-103871 GCA_019973955.1 Trichonephila inaurata madagascariensis | reverse complement strand
TAAAGTGTTATTACATTTTCAGTACATGTGGAAGTCCCCCTTAAAATATCCATTTTGGCTGCACACTTTTTGATTCACATTAGATTTGAAAAAATCTACAACGTTAGTTAAATATCTTGAATGAAAACAGAATAGGAAATTTTTAGTGATTAATAACATAAAAATATAAATTTTCACAAATCTGAAATGAAATTTACATCAAGGTCATGCTATTATTAAGAGAATAATTTTTATAGCAATTCTTGATGGTGTGTGGAAAATAATATATATATCCACATTCATTATTTTTAAAAAGAATGTAATTGCATTGAATATATGTATATAAATGGTTTAAATTCTCTTATCAATATTTACAAAAAAAATTATATAATTTAAATTTAAAATCTACAAATTTTAGATTTCTAATTTGATGTTAGAATATGCATGAATTCGCATCAGACTGACAATCTGCTCAGCACCTCAGTGCCCAAGGTCACAAAAACTGAGTTGGGCGCAGCAGGCCTTGGTCTCAAGGACTGCTGCGCCGAGTTTTGTTTATGTACCTGAATTATCAATGTGCATAACCACATGTGTTTTAAAATTTATTTACCCATTAGAAGAGACTTATACTCATGTTGTGGATTCCAAATATGTATCATGAGCAGTGGCATAACATACCCCCCCCCCATCGCAAGATGGCCCAGGATTCTAAGGGGCCTAAAGCCTGACAGACAGCATCCGTATTTGGGCTTAGAGCCCAAAACTCGACTTTGCAGGGGACTCTAACACTCTTTGTTACCTCACTGATCATGAGAATCATTTTCTAAAAAAATCAGGAAACACTAGATGGCCAGTTAACAACATATGCCATTTATGTTAGTGCTACAAACTTTAAAAGAACGGTTACAAAGATCACAGCTCAAAATTTCCTTTAAAAAACACACAATTTATATTTATATCAAAATCTTATACCTTGTTTAAAAAGCTCTAATTTGTGACATGTACCACTTTCAAATAAGAAATACCAACAGAAAAAAAAACATATACAAAAACTTTTCTTTTCTCTGAAATAAAAATTGAGCAAGAATTTTAAAGGTAGAAATACTATTTCAGAATGTCAAAATTGTGAAATTTCAAAATTAACTTTTCAAAAGAAAATATTTTTAATAAAATGCAATTGCTATTTCTAAGTGGAAACACAGCATTGCATTATATTTTATGTATTTACTTGAGTTTCCTTCTGTACTCTTTTTAGTGCTTTACATGAAACTTCATTAATAAACTTTATACATATATAATCAGTTTTTATCACACAAATCTGTAAGATATAAACAAGTCACTCTGCTTTATATGTTCTACCAATGACTGAAAGATAATATTAAGGTAATGTTACTATAACTGATTAAAAATATATTGTTTTAAAATGAAATAATTCTTGCATAATCCTTTTCATAATGAAATGTAGATAAACTTAACTTTTGTCAGATTTACTTTAACAATATTTATTGCAAACATCCAAATGAAATCTTGCTTTTGGTTGTCAATTATAACATGATACATAAGTAAATCCGAATGTGTGATGTGAGTTCATTAAGTCACCAAATATGCATATTCAGTTTAGAGCTAATGTAAAATGTCACATTATTATAGATTTTTTTTATAGTTAAATATTTTGTTTAGTTCAGTTAAATATAAGAGTACATAACTAAGTAATTACATAGTAAACATATTGTGTGGGTAGTGGCATGTCTATGGGAAATCAAAGAAAACCGTCAGTTCGCAGCACACAGCTGCGACATCAACCAGACCAAAAGATTTTTTTCCTTTTTTGGAATTAATAACATCACTTTGAATGTATCTGTTTTTGACAAAATGTATTTATTTGGAAATATTTAATAAAATACTTTTGATGAAAGTGAAATGATTTTCATGATACTCAAATAACATTAAAGTCCATCAGTATATGTTACAGAAAATATACACCTAAATATTTCACATTTTATAGTTCAAAATCAATACTGCAAACATATACATATAATTGTTAACAAAAGTATGATTCACTTTTGACAACACAAGAGTTAAAAATAGTGTCTTTTGACAAAACATTTACTCAGATTCAATTAATTATTATTTATCTTAAATATGCATACAATGAAATACGTTTAATGCAAAAACACTTAAGACGAAATATCGGTTAGCACAAAATAATACAAGAGTCTCAACAAACTACTGTGTGTATTCATGCACTTTTTTCTCTTAACACAAAAAAATTTTCCTTCTGGGAATGATCAATATTTGAAAAACACTAGCCACACAGGTGAGATTTAAAAGGGGTGTGAAAAGATAGTGGTGGTTTCATATGCTTCGTAGAAAGGAGGCTAACTTAGCTATGAAATACCTGCTGACAAGCCAATTCTTTTAGTCTAAGCTATTTTCTCACCCCTACAAAAATATCTCATCTCACATCAGTTGGCTTTGGAATTCAGTGACTGCATCACAGTATGAGCAAAAAACAATTCATTAAGTTTGCATTCTTTTTCTATTTCAGAAGAATTTTTTTACAAGCTCAGGGACAAATCACACACACACACAAACTGCTTTTCACTTAAAATGAAGATGGAGCTTTTTAAGGCTGATGGTTCGAAACAGAACTTGAAAATTTTGCATTAAATTTCATTAAGTTCTCGTGAGTTTGTTTAATTGATTTTTATTTAATGCATAAATATATATGTATTTATGTAAGTAAAATGTACTCTAAACTAAACTCAATAACACTACAGCCCATGAGGATCAAGGCCTATTGTGCTCATCTCAGTTTACTTGACCTTGAGCACTGAGGTGCTTGAGCAGATGTTCCAGTCAGGTGGTCACAAACTGACACAAAACCCCAGTGTTTAATTCCCAAGCAAACTTGGTACTTATTTATCAACCCACTGAAGGGATGAAAGGCTGAGTCAACCATGCCCAGCCCAAGATTTGAACTTCAGACCTGTGGTATGGAAGTGGATATGCTACCACTGGGCTTCAAAAGGTACACTAATAAACTTTTTTGTCAAATATATAATACCCTTTAACACAAAGAAAATATTTCAGTCTCCTCAGTTTTGTGTTAAATTATTTTCACTGTATTTATATTTTAAAAATGCATTTCAATTGTTTAATACAAATAAGTTAAAAAGATCTGTGTAATAATGTAAGGGTTTTAAGAATTGCATTTTCCATTTCCAGCTATTTAATTAAATATTGTTAATTTTGTAATTCTGCATACAATCTAGTAACATCAATTCCAACCTTCCTCTTTTTTTATCAATACAGTAAGACCCCACTTAAAGCGGGGGATACGTTCCATCAAAGTATAGCGTGATGCGAAACTATCTTAAGATCTATCTACTAAGGCTATCTTAACATGTAAATAATGGGGTTAGGGGAAGATGGATAGAAAATTGGTTAGGTATTAATAAAAATAAAACCAAACATTTATTTCTTACAAAAATAAAAACAATATTAACGAAGATATACATATAAAAATAAATAAAATTCTAAGTCAGATCATTCAGTCTATTCTGTGTTTCAATTTTCTACCTTTTGTCAAGAAGGCATCTTGTTGAAGTTGCCAAATTCAATGCAGCACTAATTTGATATTGACATTCACCAGAATTTAATCTTCTAATTACTTGCATTTTAGTTTCCAATGAAATGCTTTTTTTGGTTGCTTTCTTTTCTTGTTTTTCATTATCACCCATGATAAAAACTAAAGATCATAATATTTGTCACTGTATTAATCGCTATAGTATTACATAAATTTATACTTACAATAATGTCAACAAATGTTTCAAATGATAAAAATGTGTCCGCACCAAACAAGAAACACAACTACACTGTTTCGGATATGTTATGTACATATTTTGAAACTTACAATTTCGGGAAATCCCCGTAGCGCTGCGAGCAATTTCGGGAAATTTCTGGGTTGAAATAAAAGAGCGCTAAACGAAACAGCATTAAGCAGGGTCTTACTGTATTTCTAAATCACATAACTGAAGCATTAGATAGTCCCTTTCCCAACTTAAGTGTTATACTATATTTTCAAACAGAATTTTATATAAAAAAGCAACAGATGCAAGTCAAAACTTGATATTTTATTGAAAGACAGTTACAAAAATGAGTTAATGAGTGATATGTCTTTCACATATTTTCCAATTCCTTTACCTTTTGGGAACAATTTTAGAATAACATAGCCATAATTGTATTCATTGCAAATTATGCTACTTAAAACAAATGAGATCAAACACATTGAAAATTTTTTTTAAAAAAACAAGGATTGTTCCTCATTTAATTTTACATTCAAAACACAGAAATCTTAATTATTTTTTCATGTAGTTTGCATGTGTACTGTAATCCAAAATGAAGCTGAATAATTCATTTTCTTTCAAATACATGTACACTGTTTCTTCATAATTAATAATATTGAAACGAATATGGAAGCTAATAGCAGATAACGTTCATAGCACTGTGTAAAGAACAATAAAAACAAAAACACACAAAGTGATGAACATAAGAATGTATACAGCTAGTTAAATCCATGTATACAGTGACAAAATCCATTAACCAATCAAATATAACATAAATACAATAGTATTTCACCAAAAATTGTAAGTTCATAAAATACAGTAAATGAAGTAATAAATATGTGTGTCACATGTATGTTTCCTTCATTATTTTAAAAACTAGAATGGAATTTTCAGCTGAAATGACAAAATCAGCATATTTTTCTGTGCATTGAGGTGTTTTCTTTTTTCCCCTTCTAAATTGGAATTTTCATCAGAAAGGAGAAAATGAAATAATTTTCACAAAAGATTTCACAGTGCCATAATGAAATAAAGTTTTGCTTATTTTTGAGTTGCTCTTCAGATGCACCAGAAAGGATAAAATCTTATCTTTATTAAAAAGATCTCATTTCATTCTTTTTTATACTGTATTGGAATGATCATTCAAAAGAATGAGACAAAACTGAATATTTTTCACAAAGTTTCACAGTGGTTTAATGAATGAGGAATTTCTATTTCCTTCTTTTTTAATTTAAAATAGAGTTGTCAGAAAAGAGAGCCTGCATAATCTCCTAATTAAGATCAGCTTTTTCGTCTTTTTCATTTCTTCTGATCCTTCTCACAGAGCCATATATAACTAGTATTCCAGGTGGGATGCCATCTTGTTTCATGTTGACAAGACTTTCAAACTTAAAAGCAGGATTTGGTGCCATCTTGGCACATTTAAAAAAATCATTGTCGAAGGATGAACCAAAATAGGATTGCTTTTATATCTTTACTACTTTGATACATGCAAGACTATTTATTATTTTGGCACTGCATAATAGCGTTACCACAGCCAAATTTGTACCATGAGAGTTGTGCCATTTCCCTGACTGATTGGGTTCCCCCCCCCCCAAAGAAAACGCATAGGAATCTTTGTTGTTTTTATATCATGCCACATGATTTGTGTGGCACAAATTTTACTGTGGTGGCGCTAATACATAAGTACCATTATTTTCATAAAACGAATGAATATATTTTCATATAATTCATTCTAAACTTTGCACACACACACATAGCCTACTAAATTAACAGACTAATTATACACACAAATGATATTTCATCCATGGTTTAAACTTTGTTTAAATACAATGAAAGAAATAATGAATTTGAGATACTTTTTAAGTCAGGATATTTTCTATTAAATGACAAGTATGATATTGATTCAATTACAAGATATAAATTTCTGATTTATAGAAATGCATATAAATAAGCAAAAAAACTTCATAAAAATGAAATGATGTTCCTTCAGATTAACTTATGATACAATTTAAACAACACACAAAATAATTAATATATACACATTACCAGTATTTTATCACAAATTTATGTACACATTAAAATTATAGTTTGTAAAACATAATAGATTAGACAGTTGATAAGAGATAAATGATGATGGTTTTTCTTAAACAATGCATACATATAGCAATCTTGCATATTTTTTACCACTCATTTTTTAAAATTTATTTAAGTATATTTCAATTAGTCTATAACTAATAAAATCAGAATAATAAATCTAATTTTAACAGAATTCATTGACATGAAATCTCACAAATCACAAAATAACTTATCTTTACAGATTTAGAGTATTTCTTGAAAAAACCTTTGAAAATATATATATGAAACAAGATTTTTCCCATAACGTTAAATTTTAAAAAATATAAATGAAACAATGATTGGTGATACTAGCAAACTCATGTAATAATGTAAATTACTCGACTATTCAAAGCCGTACGGTAAATCATAATGGATTTTAATTAGCAGAAAAACTATTCTGATGGAATGGGTAAATCAACAGAATTCGCCAGCAATGCTTCTCTTTTCCACCTTTGGCGACAACCCAAAATCTCTATAAACTTTTTTATGTTCCTTGTAAATAAACTTAAACACCTTTTGAACAGCGAGCAAATGTTGATGATGTTCATTAAGGTCCTTTAGAAGTGACTTTGCTCGTCCCTTTAAAATTAAAACAGGATTAATCGCAGGATCTCTGGAATACAAATCATTATTAGCATAGCCGGTTCTTGATAGAGATGAATTATCCAAATCAAAATCTTCCTCCACACTATCTATTTTTTCCTTTTTCATATCTAATTCTTTTTCATTAAAATATTTTTCTTCCGATTTAGGCTGATATGTTTCTTCATACACCTCCATTTTCACATCCATATTCCTTTCACAACTGCCAAATAATTTATTTTCTACAACTTGGTGAAAAGCAGATGGAGACAAAAAGAATCAAAATGGCAGAACTGTGACTATAGCGGAGCATAACATTAAAAATAGAGCGAAATGTCGAGTTGCTCTCGCCTCGGGCATTTCTCTTCGGCAAGCTGAAAGCAAAACTTGTTTCTCATTGGTGAGTGTATAATTATATGATAGCTGAGGGTTGCCTGGTTTGGCACTATAACGCTTTTTTATCGCATAATGATTCATTGAAACAAGAATCATCCACATTTGGAATTTTTTGGATCGTTATTTATCAATTTTTTCTTCTATATCTGGAGCATAAGTGTTTAATTCTCTAGCGCATCCAATTTTCGGTTAAAATATAATTCTAATCAATTATAAGTTTTTTCTTTCACTTAAAATATATTTTTTCATGGATTTAATTTTGAAGAAAAAAATATTTGTTATTTGAGCTAAGTAAATGAGGAACTAAATTATAAATAAAGAATCAATTGTATAAATTTTTAGTTTTGCATTTACTATTATTGATAATATTTTTTAAATGAATTATATATTTCAAGTTGAAAGATAATGTATAATATAAAGTAGATTATTAATAAAGAAATATTTTTTTTTATTAGTAACACTGACATTTTAAAATAAATTAATTTAAACTTATATAAAATTAAATTTTTACTACAAGTGATATTTAAAAATGCATAATTATTAACTTAGTTTCTGTTATGTAATAAGATGATTTTTTAATGAGTATGCAAGACTAATTCTTAATTAAGACTTTAAATCACACATTAATCTAATTCTTCCAATATATTCTATTTTCTATTAATTTTAGAATTAAACATGCATTCTTTTAGTTTTTTCATACTAAATTCAATAAATAAAGACTAATTCTTAAATTTTTAACTTAAACTTTAGAAAAATAAAATGGATGGTCGGGTGCATTGTCTATCATCAAAAGAACTTTTAAGTGTGAAATCCTTGATGTTCATATACCATCTAACTTTTGGGAAGAAACATTTACTAAGTCATTCAGTAAAGATATGCGTATCATGTTTGTAGTCCACTGAACTTGCAATTTATTCAAATCTACACCTTTAATTGAACATGGTTTTAGGGCTTGATTTTATAAATCAACATTCAAAATAACAAGGTCATGTAATCCTTACCATTCGAAAAAGCAAACAAAATTCCATTTAGTGGTTAAAAAAATTAGGGGAATAAAAATATTTTTAATAAAAAAAGCAATCAAGTAAAGCAGAATTTACTGCTTAGAATTTGGGTTGATCATATTAAATCAAAATAAGCCATGAAAAAAGAAAATTAAATTTTTTTTTCCAATTCGTGTAAAAACAGAATTGGGTGCATGTCTTATCGGACAATATTGCCAATGTTCATTTAAGCAATAATTTAGAATAGCAATCATCAGTGTGCGGTCCCTATAACCTAGTAATTCCCAAACTTTTTTAACTCAGGATGCCCTTTCTGTGAATCAAAGTTTTTCCTATAGCATCTAACTTAGTCAAAGTATGACTTATTTTAAGTAAAAGATACCCTTGCAAAATTCTGGGGCACCCCAGGAAGCCACGGCAGCCCCTTTGGGAATTCCTGTGATTACCAATATGTACTGAAACACGCTACATGTGTTGTTTACCTCACAGTAGTGCTCTAGCTAAATGCAGCTAATGGCAGTTAATAGTTGAAAACTATTCCCAAGCCCGATTACATCATTTTATCTATTGAAATTGGTCAACAGTGTAACATGTAAGTACATAAAATAATGCATTTTAAATCCTCAGATATATTTTTTCATAATTAACAGTACATGAAGGCAAAATAAAAATGATAGAAAAATTCTCAAAAATCAGATAAGAAACCAAGGTCTGTGATATACATAATTCCCTACATAATACAGCACATAATTATTATATCTTGTACATCTGCATGAAGTATCATGGGTATTTGTTACCCTTTAGTTTCTATTGAATTAGCAAAATGTTGGTTGAAATGACCCCAAGGGAATTCAGAAAAATTCGAACTTTATTACTGTGTACTATGGTAGACACTCAGATTTCATTAACACGAGGTCTTATTTCATTACTAGTAAAAGATGATTCTGAACACTAAAATGCTTTTTTTACATAGCAGTCAGGTTTATAGTTAACATATGCAGGATCAATATATATAACTGTACAAAATTAGATAAAAATTATAAATATTTCTTGCAGTCATAAAATTTATGATAAAAATTAACAAATTCTTTTTTTTTACATAGGAAACTCCTTAAAACTACTTTAAATAATAACTTTCCATATATAATGCTAAGTAATGCATAAGAGTATCCATCTAGTGGTGTGATTTACTACACTACTAAGTCTCAACAAAAATAATTCTCACAAAAATATTCATTAAAATATATTTATTTATAGAAAATAGGAAATACAATTAAACTGGACTGTTGATACAATATCAGAAAAATAGTTTAGTAATCTAATATTTATGATATGTATACATAAATATATTTAACTCCATATAATGAGTTGACATTTCAATTAGGTACAAAATTAGTTACCTCAAATTGCACTTTAAATACTAAAAAAATATGCATATCAATTCTTTCTCCTTAAATTAGTTACAGTTGAAAATATAACAAATTTATAGATAATTGTTACCATGTCAAAAATTGTAAATAAAAGAAATTAATAGCACAAGATAAAAAAAGAAGTGATGCCTGAAATATTAACTATTTAGTTTTTATGTTTTAATTTCCTTAAAAAAATCTTTTTAATTTATTTTTAACAATAAAAGTAGACAATTATATAGTCAATTTTCAATCATAGAAATTGTCTTTAAATAAGTTGGAATTGTGAAATTAAAAGAATCTTGTAAATCATGCCAATAAAAAAACTGTTTTTCTAATTGAAATGACCATATATACAGCCCTCAAAAAGTTTTTAGCATAATAATTAATAATAATTTACAAAATTATCATTGTAAACTTTTATTTTAAATAATAATTTGCAAAGATTAGCACTATTTGAAAGCTTGTATTTTCAAAAGTTTTCAACACATAACTCGATTTTACCGAATGCATTCACACAGTTACAACTAACTTTTCTTAACTATCACATATGAATTAATTCTCTTTCACTCTTTCAGTAATGAGTAAGTGCGATTTAAGAAATCTTACTTTTATGATTGTAAAAAAATATTTTCAATTTTTTCCAAAATTATCTTCAATTGTTACTTGCTTTTCTTTATTGGTTTTGAGAGTTCAAAACAGGTAGCAGTTCTCTAGAGCAGTGATCCGCAACCCCCGGTCCGCGGACCAGTACCGATCCGTGGACGGTGCCGGGCCGCTTAAAGAACATTAAACTATTGTCATTTTGTTTAAAGTGGTGCATTTCTCTCGGATTTGCGCAACTTTCCACGAAAATCACTTTATATTCCACATTAAATCACTTTTATTCATTTTTGGTGTAACTATATTTTATTCTGAGGGCATATTTTAATGTAAAAACTAAATTAAAATTCTTAAATCAAAACAATCTAAAATATAAACAATCAACGTGTCCCACCCTCAACGGGCCGCGATAAAATTATGAAACGTTAACCGGTCCGCTGCGATAAAAAGGTTGAGAAGCACTGCTCTAGAGAATAAAGAAAGAAGTGGAAAGTCATGAATATCGATTTTTGAAATCCTTGTGCAATGTATCAAAACATTTAAAAATAAGTGAAGGTTTTAACATGAAGATTATGACTTGTATGACTATATGCTTCTTAGTAAAAGATATTTCCAAAGGATATTTGCTTACAAACATGAGAAAACCTGCTCATGTAAATTGGAAGGAATTTATATTTGAAAATTCAACAAGGTAAAAATAGAAATCTCTACAAAAATGTAATTGGCGATGAAACATAGATTATTTTTCATACAAGCAAGGAATGACAACAAACAAGGAAAACACTTTTTTCCTTGTTTTGGACTTTCAAAAGTCAACTTCGACCAACCAAATTAAAGAAAAGTCAAAATGTTGAAACATGAATCGTAATTATATTTTTTTATAATTTCATCTTATTGTAATATTAAAAAAGCCTATCTTAAGTCATATCCTAAAAAGCTAACAAGTTAGGTGCATAAAATTTAGATGTATGCCCAAAACACTGAAAAACTGGAATTGAGGTCTAATGAGACAACATGCATCCATACATTTTTAATCAAACAAAAGACTTCTTATTACATCAATGAATTCAAATTCTGCCCCACTATGCATTTCTTAGATTTAGCACCTCATGACTTCTTTCTGTTCCTTAAGATCAAAGATAAGCTTCATGATTTACTTGTACATTTTGAAATTGATGTGGTGAAACTATAAATAAATATGAAAGACTAGTGAACAAGTTGCCTTAAGATGAGAGGAAAATTCATTTTTCAAGTTGGCAGAGAAAAATAAATAACATATACCCTGTAATAGAAAGTACTTCATGAAAATGAAGCAATTTTATTTTCTGATTAGTACATTTTTTTGTACAGCTAAAACTTTTTTGAGTTCCTGTTTGTAATTTAGTTAATTAAATACAAATTATTTGTATTTAATAGCTTGATTTTACAAAAGTATACATATTTGTTCTTTAACTCTAATTCCTATAATTCTAACTACAATGATTTGTAGGTAAAATACCAATACACAACACATTTTTCTTAAAGTTCTCATTAAATTTAAAATCGATAAGATAATTTCAAAAAACTTCTTATTTCATACTAGTAAAAGATAATTCTAAAATAACAATTTCAATAAATTTTAAAAACACTGTCTTTAATTAACTAAGCTTAAAAGTTAATAACACAGTTAAATTTTATTGTTAAATTAAGCTGAGAATTAAATTAACTTTCAGTAGATATTTTTCTCCAAAACACACACACAAAGGAAATATAATTAATATAAAATATTTTAAAATGTGCATCACTACAGTAAGAGTGAAAAAATATTTTATTAATAATTTATACAAGAAAATAAACTATTTCACAAGCATATATTAAAATATTTTGTTAAACAAGTGTACAACAAAACATTTTAACAAAGCTATCAAATTAAAATAAAATGGGATGCTTAAAAAAATTTAAATAAATAAAATAAATTGAATAAATAAATTTAAAAAATAAAATAGGTAAACATTCAGATACAAGATTTATCAGGAAAGTAATGTTATCAATTTTAGAGTGAAATGACTGCATCTGTGACCTAAGCTCTAAGCTAGTGATTGGGAAGAGGGACTCAACTATCTAAGAAGTGTTTTCTTAGTAGTCTCCAGTGGCGTAACCTACACCCCTGCATCACAGGGGTACCGAAGCCTGACTGACGACAAGTATGTTTTTACCCAATTTATGAAATATTAAAGGCAAAACCTAACTTTCAGGGGGGG
>BMAV01017726.1:31670-59675 GCA_019973955.1 Trichonephila inaurata madagascariensis | reverse complement strand
TTACACTAGAAAAGACGTGCCTATAAATATTGAAAATCACCTGATTTAGCAACATCGAATATCTCTTGCTTTTATTTTAAAGGTCTTTTTACTCCTTTTTTGACGAGATACGTTAAGGGAAGATTTTCTTAACTACCCCATTTGACGGCAGGGAGTAAGGTTAGCAAACTGAGTATCCCATTGAAGTACAATATCTTTTGGTTAGAATAAAATAATTATCTGTACTATTAAAACTCATAGGTAAACAAACCTATCTATCTTTGTTTCTACGTGTGTATCTTTTCACAAACCGCACGACGCAGAAACTCGCAGAAGGCTCGAAAAGATCGGGAATGTGAATCCCTTTTTTCCATTTATATTCCTATATTGCAATTAACTAAAAAGATATTAATTATAAACCTTTGTTTTACTCCTACCACCAAACAATGAAAAACCGGGAGGTTCTTTTATCCCCAATGTTTTTAAAACATAATCTGATTTTTTTTATGAGATAATAATTACAGAATTGGAAAGATAATTTACTTTGCCATGGTACAGTATAATTTATTTTACAAAATAATGATATTTTCTTTTTTTTACAATTTTTTCTAAAATGAGTCAAAATTGATACGTTTTTATGAAAATGATTTCTAAATCGTTCCGTTTGCATTTTCTTTCACATTAATGAAATGATATTCAACACTAAAAAAGTTCATGCTTTTCTCTTTTAGAATCACTCAATTAAAAAATAAAATGTCAAAGACTTTTTTTACGATTTTTCAAAAAATACTCAAAATTTTATTTAAATACTTAATAACTTCTTTATTTACAAAAATAATCTCGCGAAACTTTTTTTCGTGTGTAGAATATTATTCGTAATCTGTACAAAGAATTAAAAAATTACTGTTCTTAAAAAAAATTTAAGTTTTTCATTTTTTCCCCTTTTTGCAAGAAATATTTAAGCATTGTTTTTGTTACATTTTTTGTTTAAAAATTAGCATTGTTTGCAATCGATATATGAAGTTTGAAGGCATTAACTTAAAAATGATGTCCTAAAAAATTAAAACTTTAACAAGTAACGCAATTTTACAATAACCAAGTGTTTGGCAGTGAAAACCTGTTTGGCACCAAAGGAGTAACTTTTCCTCTGTTCACTCCACGCTTGATGAAGGGTTACACTAGAAAAGAAGATGCGCCTATAAATACTCAAAATCGCCAGATTTGGCGACATTGAATATTTCTTCCTTTTATTTTAAAGGTCTTTTCACTCCTTTTTTCCCGAAGATTACACACGTGATCAGTTAAAGCGCTTGATTACTGCCATTTGTATCCGGGTTTGAAACAACATCATCGCTTAATTTTTATGATTTTTTTAATAAATACTCAAAATTTTATTTGCGCATTTAATAACTTCACCAGCAATTTGTAATTGGAAAGATAATTTATTTCATCAAGCTACTGCATATTTGTTTTGTTTTTTCCCTACAAAACAACAATGCCTTACATATTGTGATTTTTTTTTAAAAATGAATCAATAACAATGCGTTTATATGAAAATGATTTTTAAAAATCTAATACTTTGATCTTTTCGAGTTGGTGATTTAAAAAATAAAATGTTGAAAACTTTTTTACGAATTTTTAAAATATACTCAAATTTTAAATATTTAATAACTACTTATTAAATTCAAATTTTTTATAACTTCTTCACTTATTAAAAGAATTGCATGAAAATTTTTTCCCGTGTATCGAACATTTCAAAAGTTGTTCACAATTTTAATTCAACATTTAATATAGTTGTGATATTTTTTAATTATAAAAATTTCTACTTTTTTCAACAAACAACTATTTTTAAAATGGTAAATTTTTGTTTCCGGGGCCTAAAAAGTTGCAAAGTGAGTGAGTGAATATTAAAGCCCCACTGTTCACTTTCTCGACAGCGTTTGGTTACGCACCTGAACATTTTGAATCGTCATCAAGTGAGGAGGATGAGACTTGAACTGGCACCCATCTCTCTTAACTGCCGTACCACACCAACGCTAGGACGTTTAAACTCTCAACAGATTCAACAGCAGGTCTTCAGCGGTAGCCAAAATTTTAAAGGGGCAGTAATAATTAATTGTAGGAAATTACCATGCGAATTTTTTAATGACGTTAGTATAGAAATCACATGCTCATACCAGGAATGACTGATGGTGAGAGGGGAAGAGGAATTTCCTTGACAATATGTTCGGCATTTAAAAATGTTAGTGTAACGTCGGGGGGAGATAAATCTGTCTGACAAAGAAAAGAAGTGAAAAAATTTCGCAACGGGAAATTTTAAGTTATACACTCTGTAAAAGCCCGAACAATGCCGGGCTAAGCGGAAGAGGGGTGAAAGTCATTTTGAAAAAGAGTATTAGAAGTGCTGATTTTGTGAAGGAAAGGGAAAATTTATAAAAGTAGAGAAAGCCTGTGCAACTCTAGGCCATGCAGCTAGTGTATTATATTATGTGTTTTCTCAAAAAAAATTTTTGATGAATTTTTATTTTAGACTAATGATAGTTTGTTTTTTGACTAAGCTGTATATACTGTTAAATTTGTCATTCCTTTAAATAGGTTACTTATCATGTTTTGACTTCTTTATCAAATATTGGTAGTTATTTTGAAAGATAATTTGCATGAGGGAATAAAATTGAATTTTTTGGTAGAAGAGGTAAAAAAAAACGTGAAAAAGAAGAAAAAAAAATTTGGACCTTGCATATGAAGTATTTTGGAAGTTCTTTTGGAATTTTGAGTGCTGTTATATAGAATGATAAAAAGAACTTTCAAGAATTTTTGGAGCAAGAAGATGCAGATAATTTGATATTTTTTAAATTTTTAGAAAGTGATTATTGTATAAAACAGTATTTGAATTCAATAATGATCAATGCTTTGGGGGTCAAGAAAACAATAACTTAAGACACTGCTTTCTCTTTCTGATCAGTATTTCCATACATTATAATATAAGCTTAATATCCCTTCTTCAATGACATTGCAGCCGGCCTTACCCTTTTCGAGAATTTTCCTCCAGGCCTCTCCTTTTTTGACCATGGATTTCCAATTAGTCACTCTTAGGGTAGCAAAATCCCTTTCAAGGCAGTCAACCCATCTGTGGTTGGGGAGGCCGCAGTAACCGAGTGGTCAATGGACTCATGGCCTTCGTGTCATGAGTTCGAGCCTAGTACCGCTGAAGACCCATTGCATAGGAAGGACTGATGCACGTTAAGTATGTCAAAGCTCAAATGTTCTCCTGTTGATGTGGAAGTTCAGAGGGGAGGGTGATGACAATGGTTCAAAATTACGAGGTCCATCCTCAAAGGCCCCTGAGTAGCTGAAGTGTTAATATTCACTCACTTACTCGCCTGTGATTGGGTTACCCCTAGTTCTAGTTTCAGTAGGCATGGCTAGAAAGATATTCTGTGTTGAATGTTCTTTGTTCATTCTGTTAATGTGATCAGCCCACTCAATTCTTTGGATTTTTATGTATTTGAACAATGTCTAGTTCTTTGAAGGTGCATTAAAGTTTTAAGTTTGAGTGTCTGTGCCAAATGCCACCAACTTGAAATCCTTCAAAAGTGGCTCATAGGATCTGACACTCAAAGACACCAAGAGTATTTTCATCGTTTATGACATTGTCGAATTTTTTGATAAGTTTGAGTATGGGTCTAATTGTACATTTGTAAATTAGTAGTTTGATTTTCCTTTTAATTTGTATGTCAGGTACTTCCTTAAACCGCAAAGGCATCTTATGGCAGCACTAATTCTCCTTTATATTTGAGATGATATTGTTATGAATGTTAACCTCAGAGCCCAAATGCGCAAAGCTATCAAGTTTTGCAAATTTTTAAATATTAATTTTCATGTGTGTAGCAGTGCCTTTACCTTAGTGCACTGCATGTATGTAGTTTTTTTCCTGGTTAACAGTAAAGAGCATTTTACCTGCCTCCTTTTCCACGGCTAGAACGGCATGTTTCAGATCAGATCATGTTCTTGCAATAATTTACACAGATATAAAAATTGTTTTCTCTGGTCTTCTCTAATGCTATGTTGAATTTCAATATTCACACTCAAAAGACACCAAAAGTCTTTTCATCGTTTATGACATTGTCGAATTTTTTGATAATTGTGAGTATGGGTCTCATTAGACATTTGAAAATTTTTAGTTTAGTTTTTGTTTTAATTAAATTTGATCTGAGGTACTTCCTTAAACTGTAAAGGCATCTAATGGCAGCACTAATTCTCCTCTGTATTTGAGATTATATTGTTCTGAATGTTAACCTCAGAGCCGAAATTTTTAAGTACTAATTTTCAGTGCCTTTATCTTAGTGCACTGATTGTATTTAGTTTTTTTCCTGTTTAACAGTAAGGTTCATTTTACATGCCTCCTTTTCCAGGGCTAGGATGGCATGTTTCAGATCAGATTGTGTTCTTGCAATAATCTACACAGATTTAAAAAAATGTTTCCCCTGGTGTTGATCTTTGAGTCAGAAATTTCCTTCTCCAGTGCTATGTTGAATTTCAATATCCCAAGCTTAGTATAAATTATTTATATTTTGAGATTATTTTTTCTCATTTAATTTTGTATAATCCTTGAATCATTGTATTGTTTTAAATGTTAGTGCTAATTGCTAGTTTTAATTAATGTTCATTAAAGTATTTTTGTGTGTATTTTTAGGTGATAAAAATCTTACATTTAAGATGCTTTTGTTATCAAACAAATTTGATGTTCAAGTGAAAACTAATTTTTAGGATAGATTGCTGATATTATTAAAAATGACTTATTTTTGATTAAATTTTAATTTGTTTAAACATAATAAATTAAAATGTAAAATACAATTTTTTAAAAATTGGTGTTTTTTACTTGAATTTGTGATTTCAATGGGGCATTTATGTCATCTTTTCAGCTTGAGTTGGTTGAAGAAGTTTTACTAGGAGAAGTACATGGACGATTGGACAAAGTTCTTGTCCGTTGTAATAATATTTTATATGTTCGTGAGTTGGATAACCAAGAAACTGAGAAAATAGTTCAGTACTGGCAAACTAGAGGAAGTCTTGAAAAATAAATGTAAGTATATAATATACACTTCGAAATAGTCATGGTTTTAACTATTTTGATGTGTTTTAAAGTTTGGTTAAAAGGATGTAATGAAAGTAGGACAAAATTATTCAATCTTCTCTTAAATCATTAAAGAAAAGAAATGTAAATTTTTTTTATCTTAAGGCTTAATAAAGTGCATTGAATATTATCTTAAATTACCTTAATAACACCTTAAATTTCTTCTCAAAGTTATGTTTGAAAGTCTATTAGAAATAAAGTTCTAAGAATTATGATTTCAAATGCAGTCTGTTTTAATTCAAATTTTTTGGATTATATAAGTTTAATTCAAAAAGTCCTACTTTTCATTTTATATTTCTACTGAAACTTGTGCATATGCTTTTAGTTAAGATTTATTTAAATTTTTTAAAAACATGCTGCCAATTTGATCATGTTAAATTCAAAGTATCTTTTACAAAAAGGCCACTTTTTCATGACTATTTATTTTGTAGCTGTATCCTTTTTGCTTAAAAATTAAATGTATTCTATTTATTTAAAAAATACAAAATATAATCGTAATTTTTTATGGTTAGAAAATTGTTCTCTTCTATGAAAATATAGTAAAATAATTGAAAGAGGTGATTAATAATGTTCCCTGAAATAGTTAAATTTGAAAATCAAGCATAGCATTCTAAATAAAGTTTCATTGGGATGGAAAATTATATTGATAAAGAGTTGATGCTAAATATTTCAATTAAAATGCAAGGTTTTACTAGAGATTACTGTACCTTATAATGAACTATTATTTTGAATTATATTATTTGAGTTTTTCTCAAAATAACAGTGTTGTAATGCAAGATTTAAAAACTTGCAAAAAATGTAATTTAAATGAATTGGGCATCTTTTACTTGTTAAGTAACAGTCAATCACATCATTTTGATAAATTTATAACTATATGTAATTATTGTGAAAATGTTGGAATCCATAATTTATTTCTGTGTTGATTTGGATGAATATTAGATTTCCGTTAGTTTTCATTGCAATGTATGGGATGAATAGAATTTTTTTGCGATAATTTATATTGTATTTTCTTTCTTAGTATTGTGGCCCACCTCTTTCATATAATAGTACTTACACAAAGAAAAAGAGGGACATATGCAGTCAGACCTCTGTTTTGCAAACCTTTATATTGCGATTCTCTCTATTTTGCAAACTTTTCCTGGAACTAGGTACATAAACAATTTTGAAAATGAATCTCTATTTAACAAATGTTCCACAACACAAATTTTTTTTTCAGGATTTAGCGACTTCATTAAATTGAGGACCAACTATAATATAAAAAGATATAAAACTATATATATATATAAAAAGATGTGATATAATATAAATTTGTTTGCAACTATTAAAAGAATAATTAACAATTAAACAAAATATATAGATTCTCTTTATTAAAACTATGTTTAGCTTGACATAAAAAGACAAAGGGAATATTTTGTATCAATCATACCAAAAAAACTGTTATAGTACAATTCAAAACAATTTGGTTTTGAATTATATTTTAATATTGTAGCAACAAAATATAATGTTACTGACATAAAAAAATGCTGTTTGTCAAATTCTGACAAATATTTTTAGCCTAGACATGGTAAACCTGCGAATACTGATGTATTTTAAATTGAATAAGTTTTCTATAACACAAGATTTCTTAGAAAGGCATAAGAAAGGCATATTTAGTATCAAAATGTTTAGGTCTAAAATTTTTGAATTGTTATTAATTGTTTCTCTGATTATATCTCAATAAAATATACTTTAAAAATTTAAATTTATTGTTTTAGGATTTTTAAATTCATTGAATACTTGTATTGCACTGATTAATTGCTTAGCTGCTCCAGTTAATGTTAAGTATCCAATTTTCATAATTAACAAGCTGATAACCTTTTTTAAATGTACTCCATAATATTGGTGAATAATTAATGAAAGATATGGGTCTTATTCTACTGTATCTCGTATAACTTCAAAACTTGCATCCCTTTTAAAAGTGTCATAAAAATTCAAAATTTTAGATAAGTCTAGTTTATAACAATTTGTTTCATTTAACATATCCCAATAAATTTAACGAAGTTTTCTAGTGCTGTAAACCTGGATTAGAACGGAACTGGGATAAGATTTACATTGCATTACAAATGTAGGGTGTAATTTGGTCTGCTTATTAAAGAACCTAGTAAGATTTTTTACAGTGGTTTTGGCATTTTGGTAATTTCCTCAATTAAATGTGGACTTTGCTGTTTTGATAAAATTTGTTCTTCTGTAATATATGGAGAAAAGTTACAAAATACATAAACTTTTAAAAAATTTCACAAATTTTGTAGGTGTAATCTGACTGATTTTATTTCCTTTCTTTAAATTACTTTTCTATTAGTTTTTAGTCTTACCTAGAATTTAGAGGTCAACATTTTTACTAAGATAATTAATTGCCTCAAATTTCTCATTATCAGTCATCATATATAACACAATATCACCAATGTAAAGTAATGAGATAACCAAATTATTAAAAATATATATACAATTTATTCGTTGCAACCTTTTAGAATAAATTCTTCGAGAACAATATGAATTTCATTAAAATGTTGTCTCGATGATTGATGGTATTTCTAAATATTTCTTTAGCTTACAAATAGGTTCAGGTTTACTAGTATCTAAAAATCCCTATGGTTGTGGCATAAAAGGATTTTTTTGTATACAAATAGGCACATTTAATTTGTAATTGACAATGCTTCTAATTTGCATTTAAAAATTAATACATTCTAATAAGAGAAAAATTTCTGACAAGGTTATATATTTCATTGTGATGAATACCTTTAATCTGATGAAATGCTTTTGCTTGTAATCTGACTTGGTATCTTACTTTTGTACTTTTTTCATCATGTAGACCCACTTGCAACTTTTTTGCACACTAGGTTTAAGTACAATATCCCATATATAACATTCATTCGTAGCCTGAAACCATTCATTTTTAAGGTAGCTTTTAGTGCATCAAAATTATTGGAAATTTTTACATTTTCTAGTCTTTCCAGGATAAGTACTTGCCACTATAACTAGAAATTACTAACTTAGACAATATTGTCAGTTTTACAATAATTTTCTTCCATCATTATTAGAACATAATCTTGCATTTGAACCTTGGACTTTATGGTAGATATCAACACTCGATTTATCTTTTCAAGGTTTTGCCTCTGTTTTCTAAGTAATTTGATCTGACATGTTTGATTTGACTTGTACTAATAGGGCCTGTACTAGTTTTTAATTGATCAGTTTTAGGACAGGTTGATGTATGTGTTTCATGATCTTCTCCTTCATTGTATTCTAAGAATCTAAACCCTTTTCAGGTGAATCAGATATATATTTTAGGAAAGGGTTCCAGGGTTCAGTTCTACTGTGCATTGTTTCTTCATTAAAAGACACATGAATGGATATTCTACTATTTTATATTCCTTTGAAGCCAGATTTGATATCATCAAATTCTTAGGATATAGCTTACTGTAAACTTTCTTAGCTCTCATATCTAGTTTTTATCTTAGTTGTTAGGGAACGCCAAAACAAGCTAGAGTTTCAGAAACTTTAAAATGCTTATTTGAAGGTTTTCCTCCATAAAACTGAAAAGTAGTTGCATTTCATTTGCTCTGACATATTCTATTTGAAACATAGGTAAGACAAAATAAAACCTGAACCCAATACATGTTATCTGATGTGCTAGAAAAAAAAAATGAATATTATACATTTAGAAACACTATTTTCTATAAGTTTAAAAATAAAGGACAAGAATTCACTCATGTTTACTGTCTTCAAAATATGAATGGAGTCATGGTTCAAACCCACAGCTGGATTGAAGATATATCCACATATATTTTTTCTATAATAGTAAAGAGAAGTTAACATTATTTGGAATTCTTTAAAAGCAATTATTTTCTGAAATTTTATTTTGTTACCTTTTTATATATCAGCCATCCATTAATCCATATTTTGTTTAATAGATAGATGATTTCTTTGTATTGACTTTTTATGCAAATTGCATCTCCACATTTGAGTGCAATATTAATTTACTATGAAATTATAATGTAAACTATTAAATTCTGTCTAATCAAAGAGGTAGAGGACAAACTTCATTCAAGTACATTATTTTGTAATAAGTTGTATATTCTTGTGTGTGCACTTATTGATGTAGATTAGATTCAACATCCGGTTCATATTACAAGTTTATTTTTTTATGTGAAGAATGAATTATAAATCTCTGAATGGGCGAACACACTTTCAAGTGTCTGAAAATTCAAACAAAATAAAAATCATGTTATTTATGTATTACCCCCCCCCCATGCCTTTTGGTGAACATTGATGAATATATGTAATTTTGCACCAGAAAGTGTAAGTATTTGTCCTTAGGAGGGTATCAAATAAATTCCTTAACTGGCAGAATCTTTGACAATTAGAATGGGGTTAATTTGCAAGTAGCAAAGTCTGAAAGCTGTAAGTTATCCGGATATATTTTAATAAATTAAATTTAATTTATGCAGAAATAATGAAAACCATTAATGAATGTTAATTATCTGAGACAAAAGCTTCCATTATATAGTAAAATGTTACTAGGTAGATTGTACTATTTAAATATATATTTTTATTAAATACTGTAATTATTCATTTCTTTTCAGGAATATGCGCATTTGTCATTCAGTTGCAACTTCATTGATATAGTTGTCTTTTGTAAACCATATTTCGTGTAAATGTATTGTTTGCATATTTTTTCCCATTTAGTGAAAGATCACACCAAATGTAAAGTTGATTTGTATACATGTTTTTTCGTGTATCATTTAAAAATAAATCATTTCATTGAAAATTTGTTTCCAGTATTATTTTCACTTTTAATTTTTTATTATTTACCCTTTCATATTAATATTATTTTCACTTAGATTTAATTTTCTCTAAATGTATAGTTTATTTTTTTTAAAAAAAAACTTCTTGCATGTCTTTTGAAAATTATTGGCACAAAAGTAGAAATGTTTTCAAAATGATTTCTAAATCGATCCCTTTGAATTTCCTTTCGCGTTAATGAAATAATATTCTACACTAAAAAGTTCATGCTTTTGGAATCAGTCATTTAAAAAATAAAATGTCAAAAACTTTTTTTACGATTTTTCGAAAAATACTCAACATTTTAATCTAATGTTTAATAACTTCGTCATTTATAAAAATAATCTTGCGAAACTTTTTTCCAAGTGTAGATAAATATTATCTGTAATCTATACAAAGATTTTAAAAATTACGGATTTTAAAAAAAAATTCGTGTTTTTCGTCTATTTCTCTTTTAACGAGGATTAATTACTAAAGTATTATTCTTACATTTTTTGTTTAAAAATTATCGTAGTTTGTAATCGATGAGTGAAGTTTGAAAGCATTTACTTAAAAATCATGCTTTTATAATTTTTTTAAATAATTCAGGAAAAGCTGTTTTGTGCCAAGTTAATTCGCATCAACTATTATGACGATTCCCCTTCAGAATACGACGGGAGTGTAGTAGTAGTTTGGGAGGTATAGTTTGATTGACTTTAGAGAAGCAGATAAAACTAGATTCTGCCAATGTGCTGCTACAAAAAGAAGAAACAGTAAGGGCAATATTTTAAAACGTTTTTGAAAAGCCATCTGATTGTTTCTACCGGTTGATTCAAAATAAGTGTGACCAATTTTAAAGCATGTAACTATTTATGATGAATTTTTATCTTTTGACTACTGGTTTTATTTGAAAAATGCAACATTTAAATTACCAATTTAACCATTTTTATAAGTGGGAGTAAATTACAGTACTGAAATTGGATTTTTAAACCCGGGACGAAATTTTACAGCTTTTGAAGGATGGTTGTTTAAATTCTGTAAATAACAAGGCATTTAAAAATCAAAAAATACATTTTTCTATTGTATTACTATCTAAACTTCAAGGAGAAATATAATTTGGCTCGCAATCAAAAGCTCCAGGGAAAAATGTAAACAAAAGGTAGTTCTTAATGAAAGAAAGAAAAGAATTACTGCTGTAGACAATTATTTTCCTCAAAAACCTATGGCAAAGAAATTATAGATATAGCTATCGACAAATTATCGTCAGATAAAGAAAATTGGCTATAAAAAAGTAATTTTTCCAGTCTGTCATCAACTGTCTGTTAAGACCACTGGCGTAGTTAGTTCTGAGTGGGCCCTGTATCAAAATTCCTTCGAGGGCTTTTTTTTTATATACGAGAACCTTGTTAGTTGGACTGTAGTTACACATGTTGGGGCCCCTGTAGCTTGTTGGCCCGTATCATTGATACGGCGGTAGCTACGCCCCTGGTTAAAACCATGGAAGAAAGAAAACGTTCTTGGACTCTGTATTTAATATTATGCAAAGGTAGATACAAAGCATGGATAACTTCTGATGAAGCACAGTTTCATCTGTCATTTACAACTGGCAAAACGAAGATTCAATTTATTTCAAGAAAAAAACGTCGCAAAGAAGCAGCTGTTTTGAAAAAGGCAAGTTGGCCGTCAGGTGTTATGGTTGCGAAAGGCTTGCCCCTCTCTTGGGCACCTAGATGTGTGGAGGGAAGGGAAGAAACACTCGACATGCTCCAACTAATCTATTTATTTACTACACAAAGAACAGACTTAATTTCAACTAATAATAGAAAGAGAATGTCTCAATGTTAACTGTGAAAGTGGAACAACGACAGTAAAACGTGAGCGATTAAGAGACTAACAAACTTGATCCTTATCTAAATTAGGGATTTAATCTATCATTCGATTTAATCTAATCTTAATTCAATTTTACTGAACAATCGCCACTTCAAAGTTTCCTCCTAATAAGAATCAAATCACAATATTATACCTTCAGTAGCAATCTCACCTGGCTGGAGTATATCTTCTCTCCTTCAAGCTAGAAAACCTCGCCTATTTATAGTAAATTAATTTACATATCACGATCCTCTTCTTCCGAAGGGTTGGTTATGAATAACGCGAATTGATAGCCCAAAGATTTCCCAAGAGGATTAATTGAAGAAACGCGTGATTTATTGAGTCTTAACGACCCGCGATAGAAATAACGTTAAAAAACTTGAACATCTAATCTAAAAAATCGCCAACTAGAATTTAAATTTAACTCGCATCATTACTAGAATTTAGATACTCGAAAACACGCAAGAAACAACTAGCCTAAATTTATATTAATTTTATTTAAGACATTCTCTTCTACATTCACAAAAATTACTATTGTGCATCTATTCAAGCTAGAACCAAGAAAAATCCTCGAAAGGAAAACAAAAACCCTTAGTCATGCACATTACTTAAATTTTTAACATTTCTACTTAAAATTTTCAATTCATCTTTTTCAGGGTCAGCCACCCTGAAAAGAAAACTGAATCAATATCTACTCAAGAAAAAATATCAATTAACATTACATACATACATTAACAACAATCAACCTTCAAACTAGCATCAATCATTTTCATATAAATAAATACATCTGGTTATTTTCTTTACAGAACTCCCATTCCAATCTCGCTGCGCTGTTAGCGTTATTATTTCCTATTTACGCCGCGTCCCCAAACCAGACGTTAAATACCAACATACATCAATACATGAATAAATATATACAATACTAGCTGGTATACCCGCTCTTCGCACGGGTGAATTTAAAAATTAAACAATACAGACTTGAAGGATAAAGAGGTTTTTAATGAGTTAATTTTATGTGAATTGTAAATTAAACAAAAAAAAAAAAGCTTTTTGCTTATCTCAGCTGAACAAAAAACCCCATGTTCGCTAAATTTTAAGTCTTTAGATGTAACAGCTGATTTTTTTAATTATTATTTATGATGCCCCGTAACATTCTTGTGGGTCGATTTTTGAAAACACCTACCTGCTCTGCAAAAGTAGCACATTGTTACAAATTTTGTGTAATAAACGCTTAAAATAGTGTAAATAATTTGCATCTGGATGTGTAACACGTTAATATTACTTTCTGATGCATTTATTTTATGTTGAATAGCTGTTACCCGCGACTAAAGAAATACCTATGCTATAAGTATGTCATTCTTCTACTTTATGAATCTATGTTTCTTTTTTGTTTTATTTTTTTTCCTTTGTTGAGGGGACGCATGACCTTTGACACTGTCGATGGGGTGAGGACTAAAATCATTAGGATCAAAATAGGTCTAAGTAGCTGTAGGATGAAACGCAAACGAAGCCGCAAGGAAGGGGGTGAAAGGGACGCATGACCTTTGACAATGCAGTTAAGGACTGCAAAATCATTATGACCTAAGGACATGAACGGGAAATGTCGTGAGTGGCAGCAACCTAATCAAACAAAAAAGTTTGATATAACTGCTAGAAATCGTTGAGACAGAAGGCTCGCGAAATAAAATAATCCCTAATTGAATCGGATATTGCTCACTATTTCATTGGTTTTAATTTTTTTTTAAAAAAAATAATAAAAGTAGCCTAAGTTACTCCTTATAACATTAGCTATCTGCCAGTGAAAGTTCCGTCAAAATTGGTCCAGCCGTTTTAGAGATTAGCCGGAACAAACACAGACAAAAATTTTAAAAACTGATTTTTTCATACAAGTACCGTATATAGTTTTAAATGCATTTAGTAAACAGCTGCTAATTTCAAATTACAAACAGACACTTCATTTTTATTTATACGTATAGATTATAAACAAACAATACAAGAAATTCTCGCATAATAACATGTAGCAAACAAATGTTTTTCACCTTTTTGGAATAAAATTTATATACTAAAGTTCATTTTTCAAATAGTAGGAAAAATGCACCCACACTCATAACTCAGTGTCAACTTTTGTATTTTTAAGAAAATGCGACTTGTATCTTGCAAAAATCACCTGACTGCCTGTCAGTAACAAAATAAAAGGAATAATAATACAAAGGGGCTATGGATCTTTATATTCTTTCTTCTCTATCTCCGTAAAGCACCTACAATGTCTCAGATCTCTGGCTTGGGTGGTTTTCCCATGGATCCTGAACACCTTCATTTCTTTGTCTTTTCCTGGACTGTTGTCGGCTCCTTAGGTTATAAGGACTTCATCTTTCTGGCTGGACTCGTCTGCACCGGACTGGTCTTTCCTGAGTTGTTGTTACAGCTCCTTTTGATGGACGGGAACTGGTCTTTCTGGATGGCACTTGTTCTTCCTTGTACTGTTGTCGGTTCCGTATGTTATAAGGACTTGACCTCCTCGGTTGGATTCGTCTGGACCGGATTTGCTTTTCCACAGCAGTCACTGCACCTCGCAATGAACAGGGACTGTATAGTCTGGACTGACCCGGTCTTTGGCTGCTTTAGACGGGCCGGGACTGGATTCTCTCCTGGTCGTCTTTCTATTTGAGGGACCGGATGAAACAGAGGATGGTACTCTCCTCTTGTTAAACCTGTGACTTCCAGGTGTCCTTCTCTTGCTGTGATGATGGTCTGACCATGACGAGGCAGGACCTATTTTCCCCCCATTAGTTCTCTCCTCCCGCCTTTTCTTATGCCGGGGCTCTTCCAGCCTTGCGGATGATTCAGTTGAACTCTCGCTTCCCCCTTATTTCTGCCGCCATTGTTCCACCACACTATTCCTTTCCCTGGCTAAACTTATATTGCCCTCAGTTTCTAATTGTGTTGCCTTAGACCTATTGTTGTCTGAACCTTCTGACTGTGTGTTACCCTAGGCCAACTATTACCAGATCCTTCTGACTCTACAACACCCTCATCTCTTTCCCGTTGGTGATAAATCCGTACCTGATCTACGTTAACCATTGTTTATTTACCCCATTTCCAAGTCACAGCGTTATTATTTTCTACTTTTATGACTTCATATGGACCTTCGAATTTTGGTTTGAATTTACCTACAATTTTCTTACTTGGAAGAACTTATAGGATGCGTTTGTACCAATACCAAATCTTTAACTTTGACGTTAACCTCCCGTCTTCTCTTATAATACTTTGCACATTTTTCCTGTTGAATTTCAGTATTTCGCCTCGCCTCCTCAAACAATCTTTCGATACTACCACACATAATATCTGCACCACACATCGGTAACCATCACCAACCTCTGAAACGGGGTAATTAATTTTCTGTCTAAAAATAAATCTGCCGGCGTTTTTCCTCTGGTTTCATGCACAACCGTTCTTAAAGCGTACGCGAACTCCTTGAGAAATTGGTCCGAATTCTCATGATTGTCTTTTCTACAAAACTAGAAATCATTTGTAGAAGGGTACGATTAACTCTTTCAGTTTGATTTGATTGCGGTCGATACACGACTGTTTTTACGTGCTTTATGTTCAACCTGTGACTTATGTGCTCAAAAACTTCAGATATAAATTGGGGACTTTTATCACTAATCATTTTTATATGAGCTCCATAAGGCGATATATAATTTTCGAACAGGTCCTTTGTGATCGCTTTGGTGAAGGCTTTTCTCAGGGGTATAATTTCCACCCACTTTGAGAAATTATCTGTTATGACTGAAATAAATTTGTATCGTTCGAGTCTAGAAGCTGGGTATGTGCCTAATAAATATAATGACACTATTTCGTTTGGATAATTTGTTACAATTGGTATTAATCGACCAGCTGGTAATGCGTTTTTATAATTTATTTTTTGGCACAAGTCATACGTTTCAACATATTTATATATATATTTCCTCATAAATTGAAAATAACACGAATTCTTTAATTTTCAATATCTTTTTTTCAGTGTCAAGACATTGGCTTGTCATGGAACTCGCAATTTATCTCAATCCTAAGTGATCGAGGAATATACACTCTTAGTTCTCCAAGAGTGGTACTGTATTTCGCTTAGAAGAGTAATCCATCAATTAATTTAAAATAGTGGGACCAATTCTCGCAGATTATCGTACTAACTGAGCTGCCATCGGTGTTTTCTAAATACTTATTAATATGACTTAATTCAGGGTCCTGACGCTGTTCCTGAATTAATTGTTTCCTAGACGTTAACACCAGAGACCTAATAATTAGCACAAGATATTTTCGAATCAGCTATGCTTTCAATGGGGGTTTCTTGACAGAACATCTGCTACCAAATTTTGAGTACCTGGGGGATGTTCCCATTCTACGTTGAACTCTGATAGTTTCAGTGCCCACCTTATCATTCTACTAGACAAATTTTTCCCGTTTGTTAATTTTGTTAGGGCAGCGTGGTCTGTTATGCCTTTCACCAGAAGTGACCCAAAATACGTGCGGTATTTATTTAACGCCCAAATAACAGCTAAACAGTTCCGTCGCAGTGTAATTCCTTTCAGCCGTATTCAGAGTTCTGGATTCAAATGCTATGGGTCTTTGGTGCTGTGTGAGAACTGCACCGATTCCAACTGCGCTCGCATCTGTAAACAATTCAAATGGAATATTAAAATCCGGTAGTTTTAAACCCTGTGCCACACAATTACCGCCCTTTTTATCTCCTGAAAAGCTGCCTGGGTTTCCGCAGACCAAACAAACTTAACCTTTTTCCTTTTCAACGCGTACAGGGGGTCACATTTTTCTGCATAATCCTGAATAAATTTTCGTTACCACCCAGTCATTTTCCAAAAATGTTGCTGTTTCTCGAGCATTTTTCGGAGGTTTCATCTCCGTGATCGCTTTTACTATTGATTCGTCAGTTCGAACGCCCTCTTTGCTATAATAACAAGACCTAAATATTTCAATTTTTCGCAGGCGAAATGGCACTTATCTTTATGAAGCGTCAAACCTGTCTCCTGTAAATAACTTGAAAACTTCCTTTAAATGTTTTACGTGGTGTGTAAACGATGAAGACGATATAATTGCGTCATCCATATAGACACTCACGTAACGACTCAAAACTGGTTTAAGAATTATCTCAACAGCTTTTTGAAAATTCGGAGCTGCCCTTGAGAGACCAAATGACATGCGAGTGAACATATAAGTGTCATTTTTGGTCACGAAGGCAGTTTTAATAATATCCTTGGGGTTTATTGCTAACTGAAACTAACCGGATCTTAAATCCAACGTGGTCATGACTTCCGTGTGGGGGATGTTTGAGATTTCATCCTCAATTAGCGGTAAGGGATATCTAGGATATTTAGTTATTGCGTTTAGCTTGCGATAATCTATCGCGAATCTGGGGGTAAACCATTCTTTTTTCTACACATAACTACGGGAGATGCGTATGGTGACTGGATAGGTATAATTGTACCTTTATCTAACATTTTATTGACGTGATAGTCAATAATTCCCTGTTTGACTCTATCATATCTATAAGGTCTCGAAATCACCGGTAGTTTGTTACCCGAACAATTTTATTGTTACAAAACATGGGTAAGACCTGGTTTATCTGAAAATAGTCCCTTGAAACTATTAAATAGTGTTTGTAATTCTTCTTTCTGGTTTTCTTTCAGCTTCGTTTTCGAAAGATCGATCTCTTATTGATAACTGTTTTACCTGTGAATCAGGAATCACTAACGGGTTTTTTTTTTTATCAAAATCAAGTGTAATTTTAGAGGACTTCATAAAGACTATCCTCAAGATGCATTAATATTGCATCTGGCCTAAAATGTGGAAGTTCCACGTTTTCGTGAATTCCCATATCCTGATTTGTAATTCGGTCATACCTAAATTTGTACACCTGACACACTGTGCAGTCACTACCTCGGAATTCGACTTTTTTCACGGCCTATATGAAAAATATTTATTGTAAACCTCATCAGAAATAAACGATTTCTCGGCTCCTGTATCCCGAATTGCCATGAGTAAACGGTAACGGTTATACATTTACGTGGAACCTTAGAGAAAGCTCTATTATCCACTCATCATAATAAATTGAACAGAGAACAATTTGTTGAAGTTACATGAAAAATAGAAAGCAGTCCACATTAAATGCAGAGCAACAACGCTGGTGGAGGGGTGGGTGGGAAACCACTCTCCCAGTTGATTTAGTTTCTGTTTCGCTTTCATAGGAAAACGAAGAGAAAATGATGTTACATCTCCATGACAGTAAATCCCATCTTTCAACCGTCTGCCGCATCTCTACGGAACGAGGAGAGAAGGGATATATTTCTTTAACAACAAGGATTAAGAGAATAATATTTTTAAGTCCGTTACACGTTACCTCTAAGATAACTGCGTGCGGTTATTGAAAGGAAGTTTTAAATAACCACTTGGAAAAAAGTAAGAAAAGGTAGAGGAGTTTGAAATAAGATCATGAGGGGTGAAGTTGCCACACTAAACGCGATCAAAAACTTGCATGGCGTGGGGGGGATAATTAGAGTGAGTGAAGTCTTGCAAAAGAAAACAACTAGTGTAACAATAAAGCTCATAATTTTTAATTCGTATCAAGACATTATCATCCTTTTCAGAGCTTTCAGTTTCTCTTCTCGTGTATTTATCTTCATATTTTGAGACTAATTGCAAAAACTGAGTTTTAGTAGTTGGGTTTCTGATTTCTACATACTCTATAATCTGA
Source organism: Trichonephila inaurata madagascariensis (assembly GCA_019973955.1). Classification (NCBI taxonomy): domain Eukaryota; kingdom Metazoa; phylum Arthropoda; class Arachnida; order Araneae; family Nephilidae; genus Trichonephila; species Trichonephila inaurata. The sequence continues at coordinate 41,130 of BMAV01017726.1, read as the reverse complement.
GGTTCGAGGTGTGAAATTATGTGCTCATCCTGTCCTCGGACATATTTAGTTTTAAATTTTTATGGATTTTTAATCGTCTTAAATAAAGTTTGATTGAGCCTTCCCCCAAACTTGACATGTGGAATAGAACCTTGCTTCTATATATAATTCAGACGTATTTCTTACAACTGGAACATTTTCCGTTAATGTCTGCTTCACTTGAGCGAAAATCGTTGCCGTGCTCTGAACCAGAGAATATCCAGTTACATCAAACCAATCTAGAGCCCGTCCCCTGAGATGACCTTTTAGATATGCACAAGCCAAATTAGTCGGTATCTCATAAAATGTTATGTTGTTCTCAATGCATTCTGAAAATTCTACCACATTTTCCAATCCGGAAAAAAAAGTTCGGGTAAGACCCTAAAATTGGATCCGACTCCTATCTCGGGGTTGGGCCCACGTTGGGGCATCCTCTCTCTCGGGCACCTAGATGTGCGGAAGGAAGGGAAGAAACACTCGACATGCTCCAACTAACCTATTTATTTACTACACAAAGTACAGACACAATTTCAAATAATAATAGAAAGAGGATGCCTCAATGTTAACCACAAAAGTGGAACAATACTTTCTCTCTGCTCTTTCTCTTCGTGAGCGATTAATGAGAAAGGAGCATTTCTGGCCTGAATACATACCTTCCCAAACAAGACTTAAAACTCAACATACTTTCTTGTTTGAGTGCCAGAGACTTGAAAATGTTTTTGGTGTTTCCACACACACACACAATAATAGACTTCTCATCTTTAAAGCAACTACCTTCCCGGGTCATTTGCGATATGCTTCTGCTAATCTGGATTTGGTCCTGCCTGTTCATAAATGTTGCGACTCGAGAAACTTTCGTTTTCGATTTTCAATATCCTTTATTTTTCTTCAACACGCAGGATAAAACAAGGCTATTTACACTTATAAATTAATGACGCTGTATACATGAAAGAACGAATTATTTGAGCACACGCTCCGTAAACATAAAGTATTATACAGTTATTTTTTTAACGTAAATCGTAAACTACTTAGAATATATTCCGTAAACATGTTTAACTAAAATTCTGTAGCCAGATTCAGAGAATGAATATTAAATACAATACAAATATTAAATATTATCCAACAGGATGTGTTTAATGTATTATGAGTGGCAACATACTCCCACCTTTTGTATTGCGAGTAAAGCTAAATGCAATTCAAAACAATAACAACAAAATACAAAGTTACTATTGCCTGTTTTAAGCATAGGATACACAATAATATATAATACAGTGCTAAAAAAATAAAATGAAAAATGTAAGTATAGTAAAATTCAAATTTAGAGTATAGCCCTAATTAATATTTACAACAGTCTACAAGTTCAAACGTTGTCTGGGAACTATTCGCCGACCGCAACGTGTTTGTTTTACCGGCCGTAAAACTTCTGGCACAGGGTTGGGAGCTGGAGGGCTTGGACCAAGAACCTCTAAAGATTTTAGTCTGTCAGAGTCTTAAATGGGTTCTGGAAAATTTTCACCTAATGCTATATCAAATGACAAATTGGAAACAGACATTTCAAGAGGATAAAGTCTTTGCAAAGGTCTAATAACATAGCTATTAGCAACTCGTAGTTTCGCTACTCTTTCGATGCCTTCTTTGCCAGGATACAGTTCGATGATACAACCCAAAGGCCAATTTAGTTTTTTAGATTTATCTGATCCAATGAGAACAATTTCTCCAAAGGTTATTTCTTTTCTCTTAGATGTTGAATTCGGATTACGCACAAGCTCTAAATATTCTTTTTGAAAATCTTTTTTATAAATCATACATTTTGTAAATAATGTACTCTTTTCAATAGATGTTTTCAATCTATTGTATCCAAGTCACGTACTTCTGCTCCTCTGAATGGCCGCAGTAGCCGAGTGGTCAAGGTATCGGATCGTGGCTGACTTTGTCACGAGTTCGAGCCCAGTCCCACTAAAGACCCGCCGTGTAGGGGGGCGATGCGCGTTAAATCTGTCGAGAGCTTAAACGTCCTCCCCTTGGTGTGGTGTGGTAGTTAGGAGAGGGGGGTGTCAGCTCAGGTGTCGTCCACGTCACTTGACCATGGTTCAAAATTACGTGGTCCGTCGCCAAAAGCCCTCGTGTAGCGGAACAGTGCGACGTTAATATTCACTCTCACTCACTCTGCTCCTCTGATGTCTTGGATGAAATGAGCTGGAGTTACTGCTGTCGTTTCATTCGAATCTTCCGAAACGTATGTAAGAGGTCTTCCATTAATGATACTTTCACTTTTGCATAATAGTGTGAGCATCTCTTCATAAATCACACAAGCTCTTCCAAGGCATTTTAGTAGAATCAGAGCTTGATGCTATGAACCATCCTCTCTCACCAACCACTATACCATGGTGCTGAAGGTGAACTGAAATGCCGCTGTATCTTTTCCCTTAATTCAGATAATTGTTCTATTTGTACTACTCCAATAACAGCAAGTCTTGCTTTCTGTATTTCTTCACTTGTTAGCTCTGATGTGATCCATGAGGTTTTCTTCGTAGCATTGTTCACCTTATCCTTTGGTAAATTGGGATTTTTTTTTGTACTCTGGATAAAGCCTCCGTTCACAAATCAAGCATTTGAAACCACTGTGACACATTTTTTGCCATATGACCAGGTTTAAGGCAAACAAGGCAGCATCTCCAACGCATAACCTCTGATTTTCAGTCTTCGTAACTCTTTGAGATTTTTTGACAATCCTGGCTTGAATAAGGACAACCACAAAATATACAGTTTATTTTTCCTCCATGTGTGTTTACTATTAGTGTTTTAACCGTAGGTTCATCCCGTTGAGCTTGTTAATGGAACTACATTTACTTCGTTCTACTTCCAAACCCATTTTCTGCTAAAATACGATGTTCTTCTCCCTGTACTTCATGACGTAGGAAAGTGAACAAATTTTCGAGAACTTTTTCCTTTTCAAGGGCTAGATTTTTTGGTACTTTGCTGTTGAGTCTATGTCTGTTCCAAGCCTTTAAAAATTCTGCTGGGAGACATGATTCCATAACAGCATACAACACACATTACTGCATAATAAGATGTTGTCACATTCAATGTTTCTAACGCTTGTAAATCAGAAACAAGTTTATCGTATAAATCTGTTAACTTTATGGCTGATTTATTATTCCCTTAAGCCAAAAGATCCCGAATATACACTTCAATTTGTAAATCCTTTCTTCCAAATCGAGACTTTATAACAGGTCAATAACTTTTAAATAGTTGCCTTTAGAAGGTGGTTAACTTTCAGCAATATCACGTGCTTTAGTTTATGGTTTTAACGAAGAAAGTAGGTATTGAAACGTCTTCTCTTAAGATTTACCTTCATGAACCCGGCAAAATTGACCCCAAAATGCAATCCAAGATCTAGGCATAAGATCATATTCTTTTAAACTTAATTTAGGGAGTTTCAAATTATCCGGGGAAAGAGATAATTCAGATTTACTTTCATCATGTGTGTGTTTGTTATAATTCTTCTCGCATATAACCTTTATTTCAGTAAATATGTCCCTGTATGTTTTCATTGTATCTTATTCTTCATCAGTAAAATTAGTTATTTCTTCAATTTCCTGATCTACTTTAAATAAGCTTTCTGCTTTTTCACAAACTTTACTGAACTGAATGTCAATGTTCTTTTTACTATTCATACTACGATGAATATCATCAAAAGAATTAGCCACTACAGTAAATAGACGTAATTAGTTCTTTTTGTTCTTAACGTAGCTTCATTATTAGCTTCAGTTTTTACTTCAGCCTCTTTATCATTTTTGTCTGAATCTCGAATCATTTTACTTATTTCGAACGTATATCAGATTTATCTCAAACACTCAATATGAGGCAAAATTTCTTATAAATAACACAGAAGCAATCCCAAATTAAATAAATTCATAAATTAATTTACCTTTAAAAAGTAATAATCCAGTGCGTAAATTTGTAATTTTGTAAATTTCGTTTTCGATTTCAATATCCTTTATTTTTCTTCAACACGTAGGATAAAACGAGGCTATTTACACTTATGAATTAATGACGCTGTATACATGAAAGAACGAATTATTTGAGCACACGCTCAGTAAACATAAAGTATTGTACAGTTATTTTTTCGTGACGTAAATCGTAAACTACTTAGAATATTCCGTAAACATGTTTAACTAAAATTCTGTTACCAGATTCACAAAGAATGAATATTAAATACAAGACAAATATTAAACATTATCCAACAGAAAATGTTGAACATATTATGAGTGGCAACAATAAGCATAATTCCCTCCCAGCTGAGTTAAGGTCTCCAACTCTGGCTACTGTTCATGATAGATATCCAGATCAAGATTGGTTACATATATTTACTGATGGCTCTGCCCCAGCTTCCTTTGGTAGGTCTGGAGCTGGTGCTTTCTCTTACTCTTTTAACCTTAAGGAGCCTCCTAGTGCCTGGTTAGACAATTTTGATGGTGAGATTTATGCAATATGTATGGTTTTTAGAGCCATTAGTGCTACTTCTGGCCAAAATATTGTAATTTTCATAGATTCTCAAACCGCAATTAAGACCGTATCTGGCTACAATCTATTCCCATCAAAACTTGTGTTCGAGTGCAAACAACTTATTAACTTATTTCTTTGCATCGGAAGAGAGGTCATTCTCCAATGGATCCCATCTCATTGCGACATTCATGGAAATGAACAAGCCGACAATTTGGCCACAGAGGCTTCGACGCTGCATCCACCTTGCCTTCCGATGCCTCTTCGTAACACCAAGCGCCTTCTCAGGGACAAATTTCGACAGAAGAGAATTTCCACTCTTACAGACCTGGCCGTTGGAAAATATTGGTTTCGTCTGCTCGATGGCCAAAGATGTGCTCAGCTTTCTGGCCTACCTAGGGTGGAGGATGGGGCATGTTTCAAAGTCATCGTCAAACATTATTACATGCAAGCCCATCTGCTTAAGATTGGCCTGGCTGATTCACCACTCTGCCCTCTCTGTAAATACAGACCAATGACTGGGGAACATCTATCTGATTGCCCCACTCTGCTTCATGTTCTCTCGCAAGACAACTGTGGAGTTCTCCTCCCTGCTATCGTTTTGACTTGAACGGAAGACTAGGACGTGATCATGTCCCTCAGCTCCCTAGCTGGTATTAGGCGTTGAATAGGCGTTCTTGTTTGGGCTTCCGGACTATTAGACAGTCCTCAATCCCATATCTGGAAATCTGCGATGTTGGGCATGGCGAAAGTGGTGTTTTGCATTCTGCTGAGGGGCATGACGGTGATTGGTTGAGCCGAGGGGATCCGGAAGGCATGACTTTGGTTCTCCATCAAGGCGAAAAAATTGGTAGGAATTTCGGCATGGATTAGAGCTTAGAACCTGCTCTCTGATTGGTTGCTGTGGAAATGAACAGAGACTCCAATTAGCTGCTCGGAGGGTTGGGATTTAGTAAAAGGTGAGGAGCTTGTCCAGTGGGGTTAAGAAAGATTTTAACATAAAAATTTTTTTTAAAAAAAATAAGAGATGTAAATTTATTACGGTGCAATAAAAAATTATTGCAAGATCTTAAGAAAATTATGGAGGGTTATATGAATCAAGAAGAATTTTTCTTGGCCTTCTAGAATTATCACTAGGAATATAAGGAATTAAGTTGAGCATTGAAAAGAACAAATATCAATTCTAAAATTCTGAGAGCTGCATTTACCAGATGCTGGGCGTTGGTGGAAGTAATTCAGTCTTGAGTCAGTCAATTTAAGTAACTTTATTTATTCAGAATCGTCGAGCGAGAGCAAACACTCGTGATTGCTTCACCCTTTTTATATACAGAACATAATGACGTCACACAATCTCTTCACAGTTACAAAAAAGTGGCACTATGTGGTCACTCATTCACACAAATCATTTTTATTCACCACATACTCCCCCGTTTGAGACTTGGGGAGAGTCTCAAACTAATAACAGTTATAATTCAAAAGATTAAGTCTCTTTGGTTCTTTAACCAATCTTCTAGAAGAAGTATATTTTTTTACTATTACATCATTAGTATTCAAGACATTTTCAGGTTTAATACATTTAACAATTGATTCCTCTTTCAACTCCTTATCGCTATTTGCAATCGCTTGTACTTCCAAAGGGAAGATACGTTGTTCCGGGCGTATTACTGTTCCATGTTGAGTTTTTAGCCGAACTGTTCAAATTTCCCCATCTCTACCAGGGATTAATTCTATAATCTTAGCTATAGGCCAAGACAAACGCTTCTTATTGTCGTTCCCAATTAAGACCATTTGCCCAATTCGTGGTTCCCGCACCCGATTATCATTCTGTTTTTGTATTAGCTCACCTAGATATTCTTTTCTGAAACGTTGCCTTAAATCACTTAAAAGTTTAATTCTATAGTTCATTCTTTTCTTAAGTCTCACAAATTTAATTCGTCAATATCGGTAGCATCGGAACGGCAATTCTCTATTAAAAAAATTGCAGGAGTAAGAGGAATTAATTCCTGTGGATTTTCAGATATATAAGTTAACGGTCTATACTATTGATTAAAAATTCACAATCACAGATCACTGTAGAAGTTAATATTGATTATAACTAATAAGTTAATATTAATTTTCGAAGAGAACGTCTCAAAAGTTCCTTGATAATGCGAACCAACTTTTCCCACCAGCCTCCCCACCATGCTGCGATGGGTGGTATAAATTTCCAAACTATTTTTTGAGTAGATGTTTCTTTCGATATTTTATGCCAATCCAATTTCGCAAGGTCATTGAAAGCATCTCAGAATACAGTACCATTATCGTAGTAAATTATCCTGGGCCTCCTGCGCCTGGCAATGAAATGCCTAAAGCCGCATTCACACCAAGGCGTACAAAGGTCGAGTGTCAAGCGTCTAGCCAATCAGAGACTTCATCTCGGGCGAAATGAAATCTCTGATTGGCTAGACGCTTGACACTCGACGTTTGTACGCCTTGGTGTGAATTCAGCTTAAGGGCTAGCAAAAAGGCATCAGAAGACAGAGCGTTTACTAATTCAAGATGGAGTGCGCGATAGACTACGCAAGTAAACAATGTAATCCATACCTTTTCGCCAGTTTTTAAAAACAGAGGTCCAGCTAAGTCAATTCCTACAAGTTCAAATATCGCGCAATCAGTCACACGGTCTGGTAGTAAAGGTGATGGTCCGCTTGACAATGATTTCACTTTAAAACGAGCAATGATAACACATTTATTCAAAATACTCTAAACAGTTTTTCTAGCTCTGATAATCCAGAACCTTTCTATAATTAATGATTGCATTATTTGGATTCCAGCATGACAGTTCTTTTTGTGTTTAGATCTAATCAAAAGGTGTGTAAATTCACATTTATCAGGTAAGAATATAGGATACAAAAAAGAACTTTCGTCATTTCGTTCAGTTATTTTAGATTTTACTCTTAAAATAGTATCATTATCAATAAAGGTAACACATTTTAAAGATTCAACATCAGGTCAATAATATGTCTGAGTTAAACGAATCAATTATTTCTCAGAATTTTCAATTTCGGCAAAAGAAAGTTCATGTTCCTTACATTTGATATAGTCTTTATGACAATTATTTACAAATCTTAAAACCCACGCAAATACTCTTTTCATTTTATCATAATCAGATACATTACATATAAGCAAGGGGAGGAGGTGCACCATTTGCTAGACCAACATTCGCATTTCTAGTTTTCTTTCTCTCTACGTTAACTTCTTGAGGCTCGCAACTGATTTCACCATCTGGCCATTATTCCAAATTTTGTTTCAACCAGGAAGGTCCTTCCCACCATCTATAGTTTTCGTGGAGAACAACGACGAGATAGTAAATCCGCGATATTCATGTTTCCTGGGACATACTTCCATGATTGAAATTGAGTCAGTTGTCTAATTTCCTTTACCCTATTAGCTACAAAAACTGACCAATTTCCATATTCCTTAATCCACCAAAGTGCTGTCGTGGAATCGGACCAAGGAGTAACTTTCCAGTCCGGCATATTAAGCGCTTTCAAAATAGAATTTACAAGTCGAGCATCTATACAACCAGCCATTGGTTCTAAACGCGGTATACTCAAAGGTTTGAGATGAGTGACTCTAGACTTCGCTCTCTAACGAGAATTACGCTAACTCTAGAATCAACTATTAATCGAGCAAAGACGCATCCCGCATATGACCCCTTGCTTGCATTAACAAATACATGCAATTCGGTAAAAATATCAATTTTCATACAACGTGGGGGGAAGTTACATCTTTCAAAATTTGAATTTCATTAAACTATTTCATAAATTTGCTTACAATATTCTGAGGTAGCTCCTGATCCCATGCGATTTTCATTTTCCATAGTTCCTGCAATAGTAATTTTGGGAGCAATGCAGTCGGCGTCAACATCCCAATGGGATCGAAAATCTTTTGTACTGTAGTGAAAACTAATCGTTTGGTTATTTTCGTTGCGCACATTAATCAATCGAAATTTGTGCATCATTTCAAAACATCATTATCCAAGTCCCAGATGATACCCAAAGTAAAAGCTTCGCCTGAGTGTTTATCAACATTTTTACTTGCCACATTGCTCTCAAAAATACGCAAATTAAAACATCCTTCCGACATAATTAATTTAATCTTCTCAATAAATATCTGTATTTCATCAACACTGAGAACACCAGTTACACAGTTATCAACATAAAAAGAAGATTTTACCTTTTGTGCAACTTCCTTATGTTTAGAACTACAGTTTTCTTAAAGATGCATTCAATAAGTAAGGGCTGGAAGACACTCCAAACACAACTCGACAATGTCTGTACACTAATTTTTTTTCATTGTATGGGGAAAAAAAATTTGAGATAATCTCCATCTTTCGGTGCAACAGATAGCATCAAAAAAGCCTTTTCAATATCGGCTACAATTCCGATTGGATAAATTCTAAAACGATCTAAAATGTCAAGTATTAGTTCAATAAGATTTACCCATTTATATAAACAGTTGTTCAAAGTTGGTTTCCCTTTTTCACGTGCCGAAGCATCGAAAACAGGTCGTATTTTTGTAGTCGCACTATCTAATTTAATCATAGACCTATGAGGTAAATAATGACATTCATTGTTCAATTCTACTTCCGGCACACGTTCAGGGATATTTAAATCTACCCACTCCTTAAACACACTTTTATAATCATCAAAAATTTACCATTTCTTAATTTATTCATCATTCGTTGATACCTTTTCCACATTAGTTCTTTGTTACTGGGCAAATTCTCAGAGTTACATTTCCCTGGGAGTTTAACTTCATATCTTCCATCGGGAAGAATTATCATTTTATCCTTAAAATTGGTTAAATCAAAATTTTCTCTCGTTTTCTCATTAAGGGATCAGTTATTTCTAAGACATCAAGTTCCCATATTTCTTTAACACTAATATTCCTT
>BMAV01017726.1:0-21670 GCA_019973955.1 Trichonephila inaurata madagascariensis | reverse complement strand
GCAAACACTCGTGAGGGCTTCACCCTTTTTATGTACAGAACATAATGACGTCACACAACCTCTTCACAGTTACAAAAGCGTGGCGCCATGCGGTCACTCATTCACACAAATCATTTTTATTAACAACAAGCATATTTGTATTTTTGGTTTCAAGTAGAGCATTGAAAAAGTTGATTGCAATTTTCTGGATCTGGGATTTAAAGCTATTAATTTTAATGTCATTACGCATGTCATCATTTTGCTCATATATTGTGACGATCATGCGTATGTAACAATTTTGAATACTATCTAGAATTTTAATATTTGTATTATAGCAGCATATCCCCAGACTGGACAAGCGTATGCTGCCTAGCTGGTACTGAATGCGCTTTGCGATGTGAGCTTGGTTTGGTGGGCAGAAGGTGAGGCTTCAGAAGGCGGGAACCAATAGGGTCAGGTGAGGTCTCGGCAGCTAGTTTGCTATTGGTTTGTGAGCTATTGGACTGACCAGGTAGAAAAAATTTGTGAGCTAAGACTGACCAGGTAGAAAAAATTAAACCATTGAGATAAAAGGGGGAGGGAAATGGAAATAAAATATCTATTGGATTAAGAAAAAATTATGAAAACGGTAAAAATAAGAAAATTAAAATAGACATAAAATATTTAAACATAGAAATTTAATCTAAGATTGATTCTAGGATGAGAAAGTGTTTAAAGTGTTAAGTCCTCCCTGCTAGAGCGGGATCTGCTTTATATTGGACTACAAGACGCCGACGCCGGCTCAAGTTTAGTATAGGGGGCTACTTTTTGATTTGACGATTTTTCTTCAGATTTGGCGATTTTCATCTAAATGTCATGGTGAGATATCGAATTCATTCTAAAATAAATAATTCCGAAAAAAGTACCTTGGAGACCACTTTTAGTCTTCAAAATAAAGGACTGTGCCAAGTGCCCCCTCCCCCCTATACTACCCAAGAAGCCTTATGTCAAAAAGGAAGTTGGCGGGCGTAATTTAAAAAAAAGTATCTTGCGCAGAAGCTCAGGTTGGAAACTTGCGTGGAAACATGCGCAGATGACCTAAGAAAAAACGCTTTTGAAGGCTAGTCGCCATCGTAATTTGTTGTTGGAGAAAAATACCTGTTGGAGCTAATTTTCTACATTTTATAATATTGAAGTAAGGTTATATTTTGTTCATCAAGAAAGGAACAATGTCCGCTTTTTCTGCTACGGAACTCGCAGCGATGTCTGCTATGAAAAACGTAAGATTGGATTTTCATATGGTTTAAACTTATTCAGTCAATGAATGTAGTTGCTTTGTTCTTAACCCTCGCGATACAGCTTTTGCCATATACTAACAGTGGACGCCAAAAGTGTTCGTACACTTGCAATTTCCAATAAAATTTAATGTTTTTGTCTAGTAAAAATTAGTATAACGGAATTGTAAGTTTTTTTTATGATATCTGAAACTTAATCTTAATAGAATGACATAATTTATTTTTTAAACAAAGTATAACTATTGTTTTTAAAAATTAATAATCAAAGAGCTACTAAAAAATTACGCCACGAAAGTCTTCGTACACTTAACAAAAACCTCAACAGAGCTTCAAATATTGGATTTCTTTCTTAATTTTGTACTAAATAGGATATTTTTTAGTATCACAAACAACTCTTTTAATTAACCGTTTTGGTATAGATTTAATCAGTTTTTTTGTAATTTCTGCATCGATTTGCCACCATACTTATGTAATTATTGTTTTTAGTTCACATTATGCATTTACATGTCATGTTTTCTTTTTCTCTTAAATCAAATTCTCCTCAAATATGTTCTACAGAGCTAAATAAAGTGACTGAGGAGGTGTTTTAGAATTTGGGGACAATTATAGAGACACCAGCAGCTTACATTGAGAGCTGTGTGTTTGGCGTCATTATCCTGTTAAAAAATAAAGTAGTCTCCAATATCCAAATTTTTGGCAGATAATTTAAAATTTCTCTTTAAAATATTTAAATAGAGCTCATGATTCACCATATTATCAAAAAATACCAAATGTACCAACACTTTTGTGGCCTACTGTACCTATAATTACGGTCACCTGTTATTTTGAGTGCTTATTCCGAATAAATTAAAAGTGCACCTTTTTCTTATTATTATGTATGATATTAGCTTATATAGTTGCACAACTGCCTTGTTTAATAAGGTAATATAACTAGTGAACCTTTATAAACAAAGGAGAATTTAACATGACTAAGAGAGCTAAGCTAAGCAAAAAGTCGTTCTAAATACATTAAATCCTTTTAGCAAGAAATGAATTGCACAGTAGTTTTCATAATGGAATAACTTTATAAGAGCCAAAAAATTCATTTAATTAAAATTACTATTAGTAATTTATTTAAAATTACTAAGTTTGATATTGTGCTAGGTATTAATTTATAATATTTAATTTTACCTTCATAAATTCTGCAGACATATATATTTTAGTTTCCACCTCATTAAAGTTTCAAACTGCAAACGTTCAAAGTTTTGTTGCCTTTGCAGGAATTATTTGACATTGCTTATGTCTTTTTGGAAAGATGCATCAACTCTTTGGTTAGAAATGGAAGGTTTGGAGAATTTATGTGATAAGTATGTCTTTTGAAGCACTTCAGCCATATCCAAAATAAAATCCTGTGGGTTGATTTTTTTTTTTTTTATTCAGTTGCCTCTTTGTAAATTATTAAATTATTCATTTATAGTGGCTGAATCAAGAATATTAAACACTTGACTGGGTATTTTCTTGTCATTCAATTCAAAACACCAATTTTATATTTAGTTGAATTTAAAAAATGTACAACTGCGTTGTATCTTTTTTTACTACATGTTATTTCTATTGCTCAATGAAAGATAGTCAGGAGTAGAACATTTGGTTTTCCTTAATAAGATATGTGTTTCATTGTCATATGCTTAACAATTCTCCTAGAATGAAACTCATCTCTAGTGTTTTGTAAGTAATTGGATTTTTTTTAATGATCTATAGTTCCAAAACAACTTATTCCTGCATTCATACATTTTACTAATTACAGCGAATTAAAGAAACTGTTGCTGTAAGTTTCTTCCAATATTATAGTAAAGTTCAATCAAGCAAAAAGCTGAATGGTAATCTATAGTTACTCCAGTAGCCTTTGTTTTCTTCTCCCAAAATAGGGATATCTGTTCAATATAAATATTTTGACTACACTTCAACAGCAAGCTAAAATTTAACACTGAATTTATGGGGACTTTAAGGCATATACTAAAGAAATCACAAGTTTTTATGGGAAATAATTGTTCATCTACTGTTATATTTTCACCCGGTTTATAATACATCAAATTTTTTTCTATAAATGCGTTTCAAACTTGGAAAAACAAGTGTAAATAATTTGGTTTGTATCATTTGTGTTCTATTTGACTTTGTCACATAAATACTTCGTAATTTCCACGAATCTCTCTAGTCACTTTCTGGGTAAAAAAACTTGAGTCCCAGGATTTTGACCATACACTCAGAACAGAAAAATCTTTTTGCAGCCAAAGCATACAGAAGTGAAATGAAAATTAAATTCATTGAGTGATCAATGCTAATTTGGATTTGAGGATTTTTTATGCACTTGTTCAATGTAGCCTACAGCTTTGTCTGCTATTGATGATATTTCTTTTTGCATAAATTGGCCCAGCTATTTCTCATAACAGGTTCTGCTGGGGATGTCTGTGCAGTGTTTTCAAACTAAATTATTTAATGTTTTTTTATGTGTTTGATTTTTCTCACGTTCAGTACATCTACAACCACTTCATTTCTGGAAACAGTAATAACAGCAGTGAAAGAATTTCTTGGCATAAATTTGTACTTTCTAGTTTTTATGAGTATACTCTCCTTCAGATTAATTGGATTTGCTTGTTTCAGTAGAAGCTATCATCACCTCAATTAGATATAATTTCTGTATAAAAATTTTCATTGGGTTCCTTTTACTGAACCAGAATTATTATCAAAATATTTTCAAAAATTTTCAGCATCTCTTTTACAAGGGTTTCTACCAACGCTTCTGTGCAGCATGTGTCTGAGGTTGCACAATATATATGTAGATTAGAACATTGAAATTATATAAAACAAAATGATTTTAAATACATTTATGTTCATTGAAAAATATTTCTAACAGAAAGAGAATGTGTAAGCAGTGTTTATAAAAACAGATGTTTTTACTCTTTCACTCCTTGCCTCTGTACTCTTCTGCAAAATACAGAAATCTTCTTCAAATAATTACACCTTCTCTATCATCAAATTTTAAATAACTAAGAAAGTACAATTTTGGTACTTGTGTATTATTGCAACAATCGACCAACATTCAAGGTAACTCGCCAAGCTGGCAAACCCAATTTCAAATGTGTCATATGCGCTGAATTTGCAACCAGGGGGTTTGCTTATATCATGTTGCCAATAGGTTGCAATAATACGTAAGGGTATTTGCCTATTATTGCAATAATCGCCAACCCTATTAATAACTTACCAAGTTGGCAATTCCGATTTCCTATGTGCTGAATTAGCTACCAGGTGCTTCGTTTCATATCATGTCGCCAATAGGCTGTTGTGATAATACATAAGTACCCAATTTTCCTGATAGAATCAAAATGACCGGTAGTCGTAATTCTAGGTATATATTGTAATATTTGAAAAATAAATACTTGAAATTAACGACAAAAAAAGAATTTTGCAATACTCATAAGTTTTTAGGAAAAGTCAATGTGTGTCAAAAGTATGAATAAAGAAATAAAAAGTTCGTTGTCAGCTGCTGTAATTGTGTTAAATTTGTGTTCACTTGTTCTTGCATGTTGTATTGTCAATCAGTTTGGCTAAATTAAAAGATATTGCCAAATGCTGTCATTGTGTGTGCAAACAAGATTTTTTTTGTTTGTACATGCCAAGATATTAGTTTTCCTTTATTGGCTTCTTAATATCAAAACAAATGGGTCTGTTTTTGTGTTTGGATTTTTTTCCTTAAAAGGGAACGTTATGTAATAACATCACTGCAGCCAAATTAGCACCACACAAATCGTGCCATTTCCCACTAAAACCTGAGTATATTTTTTTTTTCAAATAAAATATGTAAAAATCTTTGTTATTTTGATATGACACAATCTGTGTGATACGAATTTGGTTGCGGTGATACGAATACATAAGTACCAAAAAAATTTATTGCGATCAGAGTAATTTAAGAATGACCATATGTATTGTGTTCTTTGAATCATGATAGTGTCTTGTCACTGTAGTGAATTAAACTAATATGATTAAATGCAATTTCTAATGAAGTAATCTTTAAATCTTGTGTATTTAACAGAACTCTGGATGTTTATTAGAAATGTTCTTTTTTTAATTTGTGACTTAAAATAGCTGCAGGTAATAAATAATATTTTATTCTTGTACAAATTTTTTTGAAGAAATGAATTTCTTTAATTTCTTTCTAGATTGTGAATCCCAGACCATTCATGAAAAGCTTGATTGGTAAGTGGGTCAATGTGAAACTGAAATGGGGACTCGATTATAGAGCCAGGCTTGCGCTGTTTGATGGTTATATGAATGTCGAGGTCAGCAATAAATTTTTTTGATAAATCATTTGAATCTTTACTTTTACATGTATAAAACAGGGGGAATCCTGTATGATAGAATTTGGTGTTTATACCAAATATATGACTTAGCATAATATAAATAACTTAGTGCTGTTTATTAATCCTAATGCCAATTTGTTTGATTGTAGTGATATTTTGTATTTGTTTTCAAACATTGGATATGTTTTTGAACCTAATAAACACTACCCCTGAAAGATTTAAACTAATACCATAAAAAATTGAAATTTTTGTTTTCAGGATTACAATATGTTCATGTGTTTGTTGCAATATTTGTGTAGGGAATTTTATTTAAGCGAGGAAAGTTGGAAGCGTTTTCCCTCTGCTTTTAAAGTAAAGCATCATTTTCTAAAATTGGTTAATTTACTAGGAGTGTAACACTGAAATTCTAGCTAATCTATAAAATTTTCAGAGCTAATTTATTATCAATACACTACCTGTCAAAAATCTTTTGGCAAGATTAAGATCATACCAAATAGGCTTTGGACTGAAAGTAGTTTTTTTTATCCAAGATTACTCACTTAATACTGAAAAAAAACAGGTTGTAAAGAATTAAAATATAATGACTAACTTCATGAAGCAGATGAGGACAGTAAAATTACAATCGTCTAAAAAGATTAACAGAGCAAAATAACAAGAATTGTACAGAAGTTTTCCTTGTTAATTTGCGATGAAAAGTATAAGTATCATTGTGAAAAAGTAGAATAAGAAATTTCTAAATGCAAAATAAAAAAAATAAGAGATGCAGTAAAAAAATTTAAAGAGATAATTAGAAGTGGAAAGAAAAATTGGTGAAAATGTCGAATCGGCCGCTTTTCCGCCAAATTTTGAAAAATTGCCAATTTGGCGCGTTTTTGCGTGTTGTGTTTCGGAGTTGCAACCCTACCACAACACGCAACGCCTGAGCGCGAAATTCAAGATGGCGAAAGGGAAATCATCAAAAATGTATTATTTTAAAGTTTTGAAATGGAAAATCACTGCAAAAATTTGCATTTAAAAATGAAAATTTTTTGACTTACCTTAAAAAACGATGTTTATTAAGAGGATGTCCCCGGCCGAACATGCAGTATTTCCTGCTCCGGTGGGACGTCCTGTTGTAAAGGAGGGAAAACACTCGCCAAGAACGTTTTGAAGACTTCGTTTTCAACGGAATGGGAATTTTTCCTTCGCCACATAACGGTGCGATGAGTCGTATTTCCAAGGAAACGCGTTTGATTCCACTCCACGAGCCCTCAATGCTGTTAGTATGCGCACCTGTTACCGGACACACAAACGTCAGACTGTGGTTTACCTTCAAATGCTGGAAACCTTCATCTTCCAAGCAATTGTAGGAAGCCCAACAGTCCGAAATGATTGTGGTACCAGGCAACACCCATTCTTTAATGACAACAAGCAAACCTTCTATCATGCACCATTCTAACACCGCTTTCTTTCCAAACACAGGCAACAGGGCAAAAAACCTTTCAGAATACTCATCATACTTTTGCATGCATTCATTCAAATTCATCCTAACAGCGTCGCTGGACATCATGGTAATCTTTAGAAATTTATGTGGAGAAAGAAATAAAAATATTACCTGTAAAAATAATTCCCAAAACGAAGCCAAAAGAAGACAGCTGACCCAACCGGAGCAAAAGAAATGAGCTTTTCCTCATTAACGGCCGTTATAAAAAAAGCTGCGCATGTGCAGAAATTAAGAATCGTTAATTTTTAAAGTAATAAGTAATATCATTGGTTAAAATTAAACTGTAAACGAATTACGTAAGCACTAGCTTGCCGCGCTATCGTTAAAACTGTTAAAATTAAAGAAATCTACTACGCATGCGCCCAATTTCGCCAAAAAACCGACTTCTCCTTCACTGGAAAACAAATTTAGAAGGGTTACCAGATTTGGCGCGCCTATCGATTTGGCGAGAAAAGCGGCCGATTCGACAAATCAACCGAAAAATTAAGTATTGGGGGGGCGCGCCCTACAAGTTATTGTAGAATGAGAAAAAACTATGAAATCTTTTATTAAAAGTAAAATAGTGAAAATTCACTATTTATTACCATTGAAAAGAATTCTGCCTAAATGATTTATTACTAAGGCAGAGTAGGAATTTACTGTGTAAAATCTACAATAAAAAATTTGATTTTCTTAGTTTATTAGAAACCACTGTTATGGCTCTGCCACATTTGTCAAATTTCATGATGGCTGAAATGATTGAAATCTTTACTAAGATTGAAAAAAATAAATCCTAACTCTTAGAAAATGAAATCGACCAAAATAGCGAATTAAGTAAACCTTATTAATCATAACAATTAAATACAGAACCTTCATATTGCTTTAAAAAATGTGATCCAGGTACTTACCAATAATTTCTGAGTTATCCAGTATGCAATTAAAATTTCAGAAATAGAGCATGGATGCTGTGACAGTGTAATATAGAAATGATTAAATTTCTTCTTATGGAATAGAATAATTAAAAAAATCGTAAGTGTAGGAAATACAATATCAAATGATAAAAATACAAGTAGTCATGTTGTATTATTATTCCCCAATTTGGTGAAAGTTCAAAACAATTTGTCGGGCAGTGTGCTGATATCAAATAATTGCTAGATATCCTTTAAGTAATATTTCCTGCTTGTTAGTACAACTTATGATAAATATTGAAATTGTGCTGAGTTGAAAAATCTTTCTATCAGCATTATGTTTAGTTTGAATGTTTAATGTAAAAATCATTTATGTACCTGCATGATATTTCTACAGGTTTGTGACATTTGCTCCTTGAGCAGGTTTAGTTGATGGAAATATTTCTCGAATTTTGTGGGTAAATATAGTGAGTTGAATTTGTGTCATGATCAAATAGTTTTCTTAACTACCCCCATTTGACTGCAGGGAGTGAGGTTATAAACTGAGTATTCCCATTGAAGTACAATATGTTTTGGTTGGAATAACAAAATTATCTACACTTTTAAAATTCATAGGTAAACAAATGTATCTATCTATGTTTCTACATGCGTCTATCTTCTGATGAACCGCACAACACAGAAACTTGCCGAAGGTACCTAAAGATCGAGAATGATCCGAGGAATCCGTTTTGACCGTTTATATTCTGATATTGCTATTGGTAAAGTGATATTAATTAAAAACCTTTGTTTTACTCCTGTGTGTTCTTTCTTCCACCAAACAGAATAAAAACTGGAAAATGAACTTTTTTTTTTATCCCTGACGTTTTTTAAGCACAATCTAAATTTTTTTATGAGACTCAGACAAAAAATAATTACAGAATCGGAAAGATTATTTACTTCGCCACTATAATTTATTTTACAAAATAATGATATTTTCTATTTTTTATGATTTTTTCTAAAGTGAGTTAAAATTTATATGTTTTTATAAAAAGGATTTCTAAATCATTCCGTTTGCATTTACTTTTGCGTTAATGAAATGATATTTTACACTAAAAAAGTTCATGCTTTTCTCTTTTAGAATTAGTCATTTAAAAAATAAAATGTCAAAAACTTTTTTTTAGGATTTTTCAAAAGATACTCAGAGTTTTATTTAAATACTTAGTAACTTCTTTATTTATAAAAATAATCTCACAAAACTTTTTTCCATGTGAAGAAGGATATTATCCATAACCTGTACAAAGATAGAAAAAATACGGTTTTTTAAAAAAAATTGTGTTTTTCTTTTTTTTTTCCCCCCCCCCCTTTTTGCGAGAAATATTTAAGCATTATTTTTGGTACGTTTTTTGTTTAAAATTTACTGTGTTGTTTGAAATCAATATATGTAGTTTGAAGTCATTAACTCTTTTAAATGAAGCCCTAAAAAAATTAAAACTTTAACCCATTTATTCCTAGTGTTCCATTTTTAGAACAGCAGTCAAGTGAAAGTTTTTTGTAGCTTAAAGGTTCAAGATTGGATTTGTGACTTTAACCTGCTTCGTAGGGGCATAACAATTTCATTCAATTGGTCACTCCTGCAGATATTTGCCTGCAAAGAGGTTGTGGAGGTTGGTTTATATTTCAACCACGCATAAATGGGTTGATAAATAACGCAATTTTACAATAGCTAAGGGTTTGGCGCCAAATGACTGTTTTCCCTTGTGCCTGTCACGTTTGATGAAAGGTTACACTAGAAAAGACGTGCCTATAAATATTGAAAATCACCTGATTTAGCAACATCGAATATCTCTTGCTTTTATTTTAAAGGTCTTTTTACTCCTTTTTTGACGAGAATTTTGTGGCACGATAGGCAGAGCGCTTGATTGTTACCATTTGTACCCGGGTTCAAAACAACATCATCGCTTAATTTTTATGATTTTTTTAAAAAAATACTCAAAATCTTATTCGCGCATTTAATAACTTCCCCAGGAATTTTGTAATTGGGAAGATAATTTATTTCATTACAATACAGTATGAATTTTTTTTTACAAAACAACGATACTTAACATATTTTAAGACTTTTTCTAAAATGAATCAATATCGATGCATTTATATGAAAATGATTTTTAAAAGCTCATAATTTGATCTTTTAGAGTTAGTGATTTAAAAAATAAAATGCTGAAAACTTTTTTTTATGAATTTTTAAAAAAATGCTCAAATTTTTTATAACTTCTTCATTTATAAAAATAATTACATGAAACTTTTTTCCCATGTATCGAACATTTAAAAAAAATTTTCACAATTTTAATTCAACATTTAATATCATTGTGATATTTTGTACTTACAAAAAATTTCTACTTTTTTCAGCATACAACTATTTTTAAAAAGGTGCATTTTTGTTTCCAGGGCTTAAATTTGCAATGTGATTGAGTGAATATTAAAGTCCCACTGTTCACTTACTCGAGAGCTTTTGGCGACGCATCTTGACATTTTGAACCATTGTCAAGTGACGAAGATGAGACTTGAGCTGCCACCCATCTCTCTTAACTACCATACCACACCATCACTAAGACGTTTAAACTCTCAACAGATTCAACAGCGGGTCTTCAGTGGTAGCCAAAATTTTGAAAGTGTAGTAATAATTAATTGTGGGAAATCACCATGCGAATTTTGTACTGATCGTAATATAGAAATCACATACATAACAGGAACAGCTAATAGCGAGAGGGGAAGGGGAATTTCCATGACAGTATGTTATGCATTTAAAAGTGTTCGTGCAATGCCAGGGGGGAAATAAACCTGTCTGACCAAGAAAAGAAGCGAAAAAATTTCGAAACGGGGTATTTCAAGTTATACACTCGGTAAAATCCCAAGCAACGCCTGGCTAAGCGGAGGAGGAAGGATGGAAGTCATTTTGAAAAATAGTATTAGAGGTGCTGATTTTGTGAAGGAAAATGTATAAAAGTAGAGAAAACCTGTGCACAACTCTAGGCCATGCAGCTAGTGTATTATATTATGTGTCTTCTCAAAAAAAAAATTTGATGAATTTTTATTTTAGACTAATGATAGTTTGTTTTTTGACTAAGCTGTATATACTGTTAAATTTGTCATTTCTTTAAATAGGTTAATTACCATATTGTTACGAATTTTGTGTAAATAATTTGTATTTTAGTGTTTAATGCATTTATATTACTCTATGTTATGTTTATTGCATGTTAAAATTGTACCATTCACAAGCAATGCCGCCCTTTACGTTATAATGGCGATTCAATGAGAACTTGGCGAAATCTTGGTGGTAGAGCCAAGTTGGCATCATTTTTGGCGACTATGTTGGCGAGTTCGGAACCCTCTGGAATCTTCTAGAAAGTAGTGGATCTCTCCACTAATGTCACGAGCGGCTATATTTCTGGAAGTTTCTGTTGCGCCTATAAATGAGATGCTCGCCGGGACGGCGAGGAGTCTGGATTAAACCAGCAAGTAGTGAGGATTGTTTTGGTTAGCGATTAGCTCGGCTGTGCTTGTGAATAATCTTTACTTACGTGTATTTTTAAACACTGCTTATATATTGTGTTTGATTGCTGTTGAAGGTGTGAAGACCTTTGGAATTTTTACTCTGTGGATATTGCTGCTGAATCCTGTATTTTAGGATTGGATTTTTGATAATAAATTCTCATCACTCTTAAAGAACTATTTATTTTCTTAAGTGATTGTTTTGCATAAAATCTACGAACCCTCGGATCTATGTAACAATATGTTCTGACTTTATCAAATATTGGTAGTTATTTTGAAAGATAATTTGTATGAGGGAATAAAATTAAATGAATTTTTTGGTAGAAGAGATAAAAAAACTTGAAAAGGGAAAAAAATATATTTTGAACCTTTCATATGAAATATTTTGGAATTTTGAGTGCTGTTACATAGAACGATAAAAAGAATTTTCAAGAATGTTTGGATCAAGAAGATGCAGATAATTTGATATTTTTGAAATTACACAGATGGAATAAAATATATTCAACTATCCGTAGTATAATATATATTTTTTGTTAATAAATTTTAAAATTATGAAAGAAAAAGAAAAAAAAAATGTGTGGCATTGGGGAATTTACTAAATTTTTAGAAAGTAATTATTGTATAGAGCAGTATTTGAATTCAATAATGATCGATACTTTGGGGTCAAGAAAACAATAACTTAGACACTGCTTTCTCTTTCTAATCAATATTTCAATACATTATAATATAAGCTAGTCCTTTATTTTTAGTATCCCTTCTTCAATGACATTGCAGCCCTGGATTGGCCTTAGCCTTCTCAAGAATTTTCCTCCAGGCCTCTCCTTTTTTGACCATGGATTTCCAATTAGTCACTCTTAGGGCAGCAAAATCCCTTTCAAGGCAGTCAACCCACCTGTGGTTGGGGAGGCCACAGTTACCTAGTAGTCAATGGACTCATGGATATTGTGTCATGAGTTTGAGCATAGTACCGCTGCAGAGCCATCCCATAGGAAAGGCTGATGCACGTTAAGTATGTCAAGGCTCAAATGTTCTGATGATCTAGAAGTTCAGAGAGGAGTGTGATGACAACGGTTCAAAATTATAAGGTCTTTCTCCAAAAGCCCTCGAGTAGCTGACTAGTGTTAATATTCACTCACTTACTCACCTGTGGTTGGGTCACCCCTAGTTCTAGTTTCAGTAGGCATGGCTAAAAAAATATTCTGTGTTGAACATTCTTTGTTCATTCTGATAATGTGATCAGCCCACTTAATTCTTTGGATTTTTATGTATTTGACAATGTCTAGTTCTTTGAAGGTGCTTTAAAGTTCTAAGTTTGAGTGTCTGTGCCAAATGCCACCACTTTGAGTTCCTTCAAAAGTGGCTCATACAATTTCACACTCAAAAGACACCAAAAGTCTTTTCATCGTTTATGACATTGTCGAATTTTTTGATAATTGTGAGTATGGGTCTCATTAGACATTTGAAAATTTGTAGTTTATTTTTTGTTTTAATTAAATTTGATCTGAGGTACTTCCTTAAACCGTAAAGGCATCTAATGGCAGCACTAATTCTCCTCTGTATTTGAGATTATATTGTTCTGAATGTTAACCTCAGAGCCGAAATTTTTAAGTACTAATTTTCAGTGCCTTTACCTTAGTGCACTGATTGTATTTAGTTTTTTTCCTGTTTAACAGTAAGGTTCATTTTACATGCCTCCTTTTCCAGGGCTAGGATGGCATGTTTCAGATCAGATTGTGTTCTTGCAATAATCTACACAGATTTAAAAAAATGTTTCCCCTGGTGTTGATCTTAGAGTCAGAAATTTCCTTCTCCAGTGCTATGTTGAATTTCAATATCCCAAGCTTAGTATAAATTATTTATATTTTGAGGGTATTTTTTCTCATTTAATTTTGTAGAATCCTTCAATCATTGTATTGTTTTAAGTACTAGGTCCAATTGCTAGTTTTAATTGTTGGTCATAAAAGTATTTTTATGTGTATTTTTACGTGGTAAAAATCTTACATTTATGAGCGCTTTTGCTATCAAACAAATTTGATGTTCAAGCAAAAACTAATTTTTAGAATAGGTTGATGATATTATTAAAAATGACTTGTTTTTGATTAAAGTTTAATTTGTTTAATCTTAATATTTTAAAATGTAAAATACAATTTTTTCAAAATTGGCATTTTTTACTTGCATTTGTGATTTCAATGTGGCATTTATGTCATCTTTTCAGCTTGAGTTGGTTCAAGAAGTTTTACAAGGAGAAGTAATGGGTCGATTGGACAAAATTCTCCTGCGTAATAATAATATTTTATTCATTCGCCAGTTGGATGACCAAGAAACTGAGAAAATAGTTCAGTATTGGCAATCAAGAGGAGGTCTTGAAAAGTAAATGTAAGTATATAATATACACACTTCGAAATAGTCATAGTTTTTATCTATTTTGATGTGTTTTAAAGTTTGGTTAAAAGGATGTGATGAAAGTAGGACTTAAAATTATTCAATCTTCCCTTAACTCATTAAAAATCATTATAGAAAGGCAATGTACTAATTTTTTTTGTCTTAATGAAGCGCAATGAATATTATCTTAAATTACCTTTGTGACGTCGTGAGTAGATAACACAGAAAAATCGTCACAACCACATTTTAAATTTAAAACAGTATTTATTTGCTTCATAGGTTACTAAATATGAAGTAATAAAGTCCAATAAATATGCCAAGCCGATGCAGTCAGTCTATCTCACGGGAGTTCAATCCTTTTTCCCGAAACATCTCTCAACGCCACCTGCGTTCTTCCTCTCTTCTTTCTATCCGTTCCTCTCCAATCCCTTTTCTTTGTGGGCTCCTCTCAAGTTTTCTCCGTCCAGGGCTCTCCATCTCACCTTAAAAAAAAACCCCTTTTAAACACCAGGGGCGGGTCCATAACACACCCCTCGTCTGTTCTCATTGGCAGGCCACAAAAGTCTGCCCTCGTCCCCGGGCCACATTCGTGTACTATTTGTGCGGCAAACACAAACACATTCCGGGTCTGTCTGGAAACTAAGGGCGCCATAATTCTTATCTAACTTCTGAACACCCTTATTCATCACACCACCTGGGTTCTATAATCCCATTCTTTCGACACCGGCCGAGGCGACAGGATTCTTTCATACAGGCTTCGCCTATTGTCAATGGGGTTTAGGCTCTCTCTGACCATTATAATCTCCTAGATTGGGTGTTCGGCGTTTGCCCGAAGTAAGACAATAAACAATGGCCTCACGGCCACGTGCACCTGTCACTCCACATGCACTTGCCACTCACACCTGTTCGGAGCCATAAAACTTAGAATGAATGGAGGGTGAGGTTCACCCTAATCAAAGACGTCACACCTTCATAGCACCTTAAATTTCTTCTCAAAATTATGTTTGAAAGTTTATTAGAAATAAAGTTCTAAAAAGAATTATAAATCTGAGTATATTTGAGTTTTTCACAAAGTAACAGCCTTGGAAGTAGAGATCTTAAAATTTGTAAAAAATGTAATTTAAGTGAATTGGGCATCTTTTACTCGTTAAGTAAAAGTTAATCACATCATTTTGATAAATTAATAGATATATGTATTTATTGTGAAAATGTCGGAATCTAAAATTTATTTCTGTATTGATTTGGATAAATAGAATTTTTTTTTTTTTTTTTTTTTGAGATAATTTATATTGTATTTTTCCTCTCAATATTGACCCACCTCTTGCATATAATAGTACTTACATAGATAAAAAGAGTAGGATATGCAGTCAGACCTCCATTTTATAAACCTTTATATTGCAATTCTCTCTATTTTGCAAACTTTTCCTGGAACTAGGTGCATAAAATATATTGAAAATGAATCTCTTTTTAACAAATTTTCCACAACACAAATTTTTTTTCAGGATTTAGCGACTTCATTAAATTGAGGTCCAACTATAATATATAAAAAAGATGTGATATAATATAAATTTGTTTGCAACTATTAAAAGAATACCGTATTTTCCTGTATATAATCCGCAGCGGTGTATTATCCACAAAGCCTTTTTTTTCTGAGTAAAAAAAAAACGCAGTTTTTACGGCAAATATTCCAAAATATAAACTGCCGATAATGAGTGTCACATAAGATAAAAAATACACAATATAATTAAAAACAGAAGTAAGAAATTGTACAGAAAACAAAATTTATTATAAAATGTCTTTTTAAACATGTATGATAATATTTTTTACGATAATCTCAATAAAACAAAAATATTCTTTGCTACTGCCATCTGTGTTTTGAGTTGTTAAACAAAACATTTTGCACGCGGAAAAAATCTCTTTTTTTTTAATTTAGCAAGTTAACAGCAAAAAAATTAAGATCGATACTGCTTTCCCATTGTCTCTTTCTTTTAAAATCCATTTATTTATTTATTCCTCTAATTCTGGCCAGTGGGGTTTTCCACGATGTTTGGCTCTTTAACGTCGATCACAACTTTCGAAGTTGGGTCTTGTTTTTTCTCCGCAAACGAATATTCGATTCGTCAACGTTGAAAAACCTTGCAGCTTCCCGACTTCAGTAGCCTTCTCTATAGCTTTTAACTTGAAGTTTGCAGTGTAATTTACACGCTTTCGCTTCAACATGATGAAAACTTTCAAAGGACGTAACAGAGAAAATTGGAAATGGCGCCAGCGACTAGTAACTGTTTTTTCCTTCCGAGGAACCGAATTCGTTCTTGAATGTAATTGGACAAAAACTAGTTATGGTTGAATTACGTCAGTCGAATCATGAAAGCGCCATCTATTATTTATTTTATAAAACATAAACGGTATTTCTTTCAAAACTTTATTGTTAGCTTTTCTGATCTAGAATGTTTTCTCTCAGATAATCCGCGGCGGCGTATAATACGCACAACGAAATATGAAACTTTTTTAACACATAATCCGCGGATTATATACAGGAAAATACAGTAATTAACAATTAAATAAAATATATACATTCTCTTTATTAGAACTATATTTAGCTTGACATAAAAAGAGATAAGGGAATATTTTGTATCAATCATACCAAAAAAACTGTTATAGTGCAATTTAAAACAATTTGAATTATAATATTGTAGCAACAAAATGTATTGTTACAAACATAAAAAATTGCTGTTTGTCGAATTCTGCATGTGTATTTTTGGCCTAGACCTGTTAAACCTGCGAATAGCGATGTATTTTAAATTGAATACGTTTTCTATAAAAAGATTTTTTAGAAAGGCATGTTTAGTGTCAACATGTTAAGTTCTAGAATTTTTGAATTGTTATAAATTGTTTCTATGATTATTTCAATAAAATATACTTTAAAAAATTTATATGTATTATATTAGGATTTTTAAATTCATTGAATACTCATATTGCACTGATTAATTGCTTAGCTGCTCCAGTTAATGTTAAGTATCCAATTTTCATAATTAACAAGCTTGATAACCTTTTTTAAATGTACTCTATAATATTGGTGAATAATTAATGAAAGATATATGGGTCTTATTCTACTGTATCTCGTATAACTTCAAAACTTGCATCCCTTTTAAAAATGTCATAAAAATTCAAAATTTAGATAAGTCTAGTTTATAACAATTTGTTTTATTTAACATAACCCTGTAAATTTAAAAAAGTGTTCTAGTTCTGTAAACCTGGATTAGAACAGAACTGTGATAAGATTTACATTGCATTACAAATGTCGGGTCTAATTTAGTCTGCTTATTAAAGAACCTAGTAAGATTTTATACATTGGCTTTAGCAGTTTGATAATTTCTTTGAATGTGGACTTTGCAGTTTTGATAAAACTTGCTCTTCTGTTATATATGGAAAAATTTTACAAGATACTTAAATTCTTAAAAAATTTCACAAACTTTGTAGGTGTAATCTGACTGATTTTATTTCCTTTCTTTAAATTACTTTTCTATTAGTTTTTAGTCTTACGTAGAATTTAGAGGTCAACATTTTTACTAAAGTAATTAATTGCCTCAAATTTTTCACTGTCAGTCTTCATATATAACAGAATATCATCAACGTAAAGTAGTGGGATTACTGAATTATTAAATATATATATTCAATTTATTCGTTGCAACCTTTTGGATTAAATTCTTCAAAAACAATATAAATTTCATTAAAATGTTGTCTCCTTGATTGATGATATTCCTGAATAATTCTTTAGCTTACAAATAGGTTCAGGTTTACTAATATCTAAAAATCTGTATGGTTGTGACATAAAAGGATTTTCCTTATGTATTTTTAGGCACATTTCATATGTAATTTACAATGCTTCTAATTTTATTTGCATTTAAGAATTAAAAAATACATTCTAATAAGAGAAAAATTTCTGACAAGGTTATATATTTCATTATGATGAATTCCTTTAATCTGATGAAATGTTTTTGCTTATAATCTGACTTAGTATCTTACTTTTATACTTTTTTCATCATATTTTAAAGTGTTGACCTACTTGCAACTTTTTAACACTTACTTGGTTTAAGTACAATATCCCATACATAACATTCATTTGTAGCCTAAAACAAGTAATTGATTCAGTAGCTTTTAGTGCGTCATCAAAATTATTGGAAATTTTTACATTTTCTTGTCTTTTTGCAAATTTTAGATTCTGGTAATTTGACGATTCCAGGATAAGTACTTGTGTGCCACTATAATTAGAAATTACTAATTTAGACAATATTGTCAGTTTTATGAAAATTTTCTTCATCATTATTAGAACATAATATTGCATTTGAACTTTGGATTTTATGATAGATATCAACACTCAGTTTATCTTTTCAAGGTCTTGCCTCTGTTTTCTGAGTAATTTGATCTGACCTGTTTGATTTGACTTGTACCAATAGGACCTGTACTAGTTTTTATTTGATCAGTTCTAGGTCTGGTTGGAGTATGTGTTTCACATGATCTTCTCCTTCATACTATTCTCAGAATCTAAATCCATTTCAGGTGAATCAGATATATATTTAAAGAAAGGGTTCCAGTGTTCAGATCTACTGTGCTTTCTTCATCAAAAGACACATTAATGGATATTCTATTTTATTTTTCTTTGAAGCCAGATTTGATATCATCAAATTCTTAGGGCATAGCTTACCGCAAACCTTTCTTAGCTCTCATATCTAGTTTTCATCTTAGTTGTTAGGGAACACCAAAATAAGCTAGAGTTTCAGAAACTTTAAAATGCTTATTTGAACTTATTTGAAGGTTTTCTTCCTCCATAAAACTGAAAAGCAGTTGCATTTCATTTGCTATTTGAAACATAGGTAAGACAAAACAAAACCTGAACCCAATACATATTATTTTATGTGCTAGAAAAAAAATTGAATTATAGTATACATTTAGAAACACTATTTTCTATAAGTTTAATAATAAAGGACAAGAATTCACTCTCGTTTACTGTCTTCAAAATATTAATGGAGTCACGGTTCAAACCCACAACTGGATTGAAGACGTATCCACGTATATTTTTTCTATAATAGTGATCCGAGGTTCCTACAGATCATGTAATTACAACCAGAGTAAATAATTCTAAAACAAAGTAAAAACGGTACTTATCTGAGTGAGAGGTGGGCGGAGTAGGAGACCTGAGAGGGTGTAGTGGTGCTGGCAAGTAATCTAAGGAAAAGAGAAATAGCGTGCAAGTGCTTTTAAAGCTGACCACATTACTTCCGAAACAATACGCTGCGAATTTATTACTGTTCCAATCCACCACTCTGATTTGCCCAACGGCTACTCACAGTCCGCGTAATACAACCTTGTCCACCAGAGAGTGCAATGAACTGGGAATGCACCCACATTCTTTAACTAATCCCTGTTTCCTGTAAACAGGGCAGATGCAAAATTAAAATTGTATCTCAGGGATCAGAACTCTCAGCCTGCCATCACTCCTCCCCTCTTTCAGATTAACAAAACTAAAAATAAAAGGAACAAAAAAAAATTATTGACGAAAATGTAAATGTTATATAAATGCAATAGCGACAGCAGTTCCAATAGTCCTGTCATCCTTCCGCCGGGCACTCGCAAACTCCTGGTCATAAACGACTGTCCACGTCTTGAAGGGGGGAAATAAAAAACGATAACTGGAACGTCCTAATCTTGGTGAAGACTCCTGAGGCTGGGTGAAGCGTAGCTTCATAGTTCTCAGCATGCAGTAACTTGGCCTTGTAATGGTAAACTGGTGGGCTCTGAATCATGTAGGGGTTCCTCTAGTGGTTCAAAGGCTAGGTGAAACGTAGAGTCACAGCCTTTAGTATTAGAGATGCAGTCGCTCCATAAACGAACTCGGCCTTGTAATGGTATACCGCTGAGATCTGAATCTTGTAGGGTTTTCCTCTCGTGGTGCAAACTAGACCCAATACACCGGAAATTACCCTGGCATAATGTTCTGGAAAAGAGAAAACATGAACACTCTCCTAGGAGAGCCAGAATCAGTAAGGTATATGAAAGAAAGTGAACAAAATTTCCCGATCTTTTACCGAGCTTCAGACACCCGTGGTCTCCATCCCATCCACCAATCACTCAAATGTAGGAAAATCAAGAAAGCTTGGCTAAAAGAAATAATAATAAATTGTACTATTCCCGTTCCTTCTTTTTTTTCCATTTTTTTTTTTTTTTTTTTTTCTTATTAAACCAAAAAAAAATACGACCGAGATGACTGCATGCCAACAGAGACTGTTACAAACGGATTGAAAATACACAATTATGATAACAAAATTTATGGATAATGATAAAAGAATAATTATATATATAACGAGTACACTGATTAAAAAATTTACATGGAATAACATATAGGTGTCCGTAGAAAAAAAAATACCAATGAGCAGCTCACAGAGAAAACATAAGATATTGACAAACAACTGAAAACATTAAAAAAAATCCTTATCTCATATCAACATAGCAGTGTAAGAGTAAAAATGCAGAAGAATGTGTAGGAATAAAGCATACTGAACGACCAAACACTTGAAGGTTAAAAACATAACGTATGTATACGAAAAAAACAAAAATTAATAAAGTTAAAATAATACTAAACAATGACTACGACATTGCATCACATTAAGGACGACACAATAAAGTATTAAAACAAAAAGAAAATATGCTTAATGTCTGATGAAAAAAAATAGGATCACTTAAACATCAAATTCATGACATGATACAGTTATAAAATAATAAATAAAATTATTGCGTTGAATTTAAAAAAATTGTGAAATGACTAAGTACAACGTTGTCTCACTTTAACATCAGAATGATATGACACAAGTTGAAATAAAAAAAAATTTAGCAATATATATATATAGTAACCAAGTACAGCTATGTCTCTCTTGAACATCAAAATCGACATGAAACAAGTTGCATAAAAAAAAAAAATCTAGAGCTAAAATTAATATTAAATAATCACATACAACAAAGTCTCACTTGAACATCAAAACATGACATGAAACCCGTTGCATAAAGAAGTCTGAGCTAAAAATTCATTAAATAACTAGATACAACATTGTCAACTTAAGCATCAGAAAACGACATGACACAAGTTGCATAAAATAAAATTCTAGCTGAAAGTATGTGAAATAAATGTAAGAAAGAAAAAAAAAAACTAACAACTTTAACACATGTGAAGTAGGACATAACACAAAGAGTACTATTTGAGTTTTAAAACATGGTGATGAAGAAAAAAAATTATTTCTTATTTTTATTTAAAATTTTTTTTATATATAAAAACGAGCGCCAAGTAAAGTTTAGCTAAGTGTGATACAAATTTGAAAAATTCAATAGAAATAACCAAGTTGCATTTGTTAAGGATGCAAGATAGAAAATTTCAACAAAAAAAAATATTACGAAAGAAAGGCTATTGCGTCGAGAGAGAAAACAAAATTCCAACGAGAGAGAAAGTAACAAAAGAGAGGGGGGAGTGAAAACGGCGACCCTAAAGAGAAAAGAGAGGCTGAATTTCTAATCTTGCTTGCAACAGCAGGGAAAAACAAAACACCAATAAGAGGGAAGCCGAGCTCCAGGAGTTTCTCTTCCCTCCTGTGGCAACGGGAGGGTGGGCCAAAAACTCCGAGGGGGAGAGGGAGAAAACCAACACTCAACGTTTCTCTTCTGAATTGTGGCATGCGTGGGGGTAGGCAAAATACTCCAAGGGGAAAGAAGTCTGTTCTGAGGGCACCAACAACTAAAGTTTCTCTTATCATTTGTGGC
>BMAV01017724.1:286262-330115 GCA_019973955.1 Trichonephila inaurata madagascariensis | reverse complement strand
AATCCCCCCCCCAAATGATAGGTCTGTGTACGCTTCTGGAGGAACTTAAAGAGATGGTTCACATGGGAATATAAGTTACTCATAATGAAAGATTCTTCTACAGTTTCAATATTAACACAATACTCAAATATTAAACAATAGATCGTAAATGATGCTCTGATAACAGTTTTGTAGCAGGAAATGTCGGGCACTTAGTAAAGAAATAGAAAGGAGGAATGAGAATCTTTTTAAAAATATGCTACTTAAAAAAAGCACTATCCGTGAAGCCTAATATAAGCCACAAAGAAACTGCTATATCAACAATTAAAACATTACAGATGTGAAAATTTTTTTTCATCCACTTTCATTCATTTATCATCCATTCACAGAATAATGAAGAGACAAACTAAAATTAATCATTCCATTGAAGCGTTTCTTCAATCGCTTTCCTCTTCTGGAAAGGTTGGTTCTAATTCTTTTCGGGGTTGCATCTATTCCCAACGTCTGTCATTCACTTGGAAGATTCTTCAGTATTTACTTCACGTCGAGAGTTCGAAAACTAAAGGAGAAACCGCCCAGATGTGACTTTGTTTATCTTCAAACAAAGACGCGTAACCTCTTTACTAAGCCGCGTTAGACAAAATATACGGTTGGTAATTTCACACGCCTCTTTATTTAGGAGTTGAATATATTTTTTTCCTGCTGTTTTTTCGCGAGTACCGTAATAAGCAAGGGACTATGATTAGTTCCAGTCATGAACGGAATCTTAGCAAACAGGAAGAGTAGTAGTTTTCGTTTATTTGCGAATGATAGTGGTTTAGCAAACAGGACAACAGTGTGTCCGTTGCCTGGAAAGGAGTCTCGTACTAAAAGATGAGATGAAGTAAATAATATCGTGAAACGAAAAACGAATAGGAATGGAAATTATCTCCATAAGTTCTTTTTTTCTTAAAGAAAATGTAGGAAGTATTGAAATAACTTTTTTCAAAACGAGGAAGAATATCTCTCTTCGTAATACAGTCGGACTTCTATATAACGAAGTCGCTGAATCCCGAAAAAAAGTTCGTTATATGGAAAATTCGATATATAGAGGTTCATCTTTCAATTTTCTTTATAAACAACATAAAACAAATTTTAAACTCATAAACACTATGTATTAAAAAAAAAAGTAAATATTCACACCTTTTTGTAGATCAATATATTTATTTATTTATTTATTTTATATAATTTCTAATAAAAAAAAGAAAGAACAGAAAAAAAAAAAGAAAAACTGCAAGGTAAGTTTCTTGACACCTTTATCTACTTCCTGAAGAATTAAATTTTTTTTCTTTGATGCTCAAGCACTTATGTTTTGACGTTTTCGAGCCACAAGAACCGAAGTTACCAGTACGACTGAGCTATGAACATTACTCTAGAACACGGGGATACGAGACAACTCCACTGAGGGTGCAAGGTGATATCGAAGATGTTTCTACTGAAATGGACAATGGGGGTTAAAGGTTGCACTTCTAAGATGAAACGTCCTGAATTCTACTGCCTTCGGGGAGTTAAGCACCTACTAAAAACTGTTCCAGATTTATGACCGCCATGAAATGTGCTAAAAGAGAGAATAACTTGAAATGTCCAGAAATACTTCAAAAATAGAGAGAAAAAAAATTGAATCACAAGAGAAAAGTTCGTTATATAGAAAATGCACTTCGCTATTGAGAGGTTATTTTACGAAAAAAATCGTTAAATGTTCTTGGTTCCAGAAAAAGTCCGCTGTATAGAAAAAGTCGCAATATAGAGGTTCGTAATATGGAGGTTCGACTGTATATGGTGAACCCAAAGTCTTGCCCTGATTATAAGTATTTATTATACTCAAACTATTATAAATAGATATATGTTTGTTTGAATATGTTGTAAGTACTGGGATGAATTTTTTATGAGACCATTTACCTGTGTAAATTGCAATGTGTTCGCCCTTGGTATCTCTAGGATTGTCTAAGCCAGTGGTTAGTTAGGTGGTCCCTACGGACCTTCAGGGATATCCGATATTATTCAGGGGGTTTGGGGGAAATTAAAATTGATTTGGGGGTCCCTGAACAACGTCAGGGGGTTCCGCGAAAATTTTAATACAAAATAAAGAAATTTTGATCCATTTTTTATGGAAATTTAAATAAATAACAATAATTCACTTGGATATTCCAGACTAGGTGTTGAATCCTTTTGTGTGGAGACTAACTCAGATCCCAAACACAAATGAATCTATACTAATACAGGAGCATCTTGTTGAAATATCCACAAATGAGGGATTTGAGCGAGGAGAGACACCACAAAGTCTGGTTACGAAAACAGATCCCAATTTTACATTCTGCATTATGGGTTATTGTACGGAAGCTGTTGACTACTTTCCCGTCTTCCAATTTGGTAGAACGTAGATTCAGTGCCGTCAAATCATCACAAAAAGAAAAAAGAAACCGACTAAAAACTAGTGTTCGTGGGGATTTGTGGTTGCTACTCAGAAACATTGAGACAGACTCACTCACTTAACACTCATAACATCTCACCAAGTTCATCGAAGTCATTAATATTTTAAACTTTTATTTTGTACAAAAAAGTTAGAATTTCAGTAAATAATTCTTCAACAAAGTGTTTTTTTAAATATGTATTTTTTGTACTATGTATTCATGTAGCTTTTTCACTTGGGAGAGAGGGGGGGGGGGGGTTTTGGCTTTAAAAAAGAGTTAGTGGGCAAGTTTTAACTATAACAAGTAATATAAAAAAAAATTTAAGTCAATTCCTTCTTAGATCAACAAAGAAAAATTTTATTTTAGCTACTTTTTATTAAATAGTTACAATCAATATAAATATGTATATACATATGACAGAATTACAATATTAAGTGGTAATTAATTTTTATTAATTATCATTAAAGTATCGTATTGTCGTCCAAAACAATCGTGTGTAAAAAACTTCAGTTCAATTGAATGCTTTAAAACGTGAGAAAAAAACCTTTTCAAGTTTTGACACAAGTCGCCAAAAATGATGCCAATGTGGCTGTATTTGTAATTCTTTAAATAATTAGTTTCAATCAATTAATTTTTATTAACTATAATTAAATTATTGTATTGTCATCCAAAATAATCCTGCATATAAAAATTCAGCTCAATTGCGCGCTTTAAAATGTATTTTATTAACGATTGAAAATTCCACCAAGATAAATAAATAAATAAATATATAGAGATTATGAGCTAATAGAGTAGGAATTGAAAAAGAGGTTCATGGGTTAAACAAGTTTGGGAACCACTGGTCTAGGCGGTATTCCAGTTACCCTCTAAGTTCTTTAATGTTCCTTTTGTTACGTTGCCTGTTTCTTTAAAGATTTCATACCATCGCTTCGTTTATTTTGCATCAGGACAATAATACATCAGGACGTCCGTAGCAATGTCGAAATTTACTCTGAACATTAATGGTCGAATTCGTTCCATTGAAACCACCTTACAAATATTCCCCAAAATCCCTCTTGAAGGAGCACACCCAGGGGTACAAAAGTTACATTAGTATATTAAAAAGTGAATTTGTAATGAGTTTTTATAATCAGGATAAGACTTGTTTCATTTTATATTATGCATTCGGAAATCATTTGCTATTTCGCATTTTAAAAAAAATTCACAAAATTATAACAATTTTAAAATTACAATGAGATAATAACTTCTGGGATTCAGTATTTTATAATAAATGTTTGTGATATATTACTATTACTATTCTCCAAAAACTAAGTGAAGCTGTCAATCAGAATTCAAACAAAATGCACAATAATAATCATGGATTTGGACAAATTAAACAAACATCTTAACAAATTTTCTCGAGAATATTTCAAAGTACTTGGAGGGAAAAAAAGAGAGAATGAGAGGGGGAGGGTAAGAGAGAAAAAGAAAAAAAAAATATGAAATAAAAAAATCAGAAAAATAATATAATTTGTTAAGGAAGAAAATTATTAAATCTCAACTTTTCTTCGCTAAATTATCATTTTCCCGCTAGTTTAAATTCTTATCGAATATACTTTGATAAAGAATTTCGAAAGCAGAAGGTTGTTAAAAAGAAAAAACTGAATAACATAGTATTGCCTGCGATTCAAGAAACATAAAATTTAAGTCTTAAACATCCCGAGAAATATAATCAACATATTTTTATAAGCTAAAAACATCATCAAAAAGTAAAAAAATAAATAAAAAAGAAAAAAATTTGAAATAAAAAAATTACAAAACTGTTTTAAAAAATGACTTACGAAATATGCATTTCTCTTGGATGTCTTTTTACTATCTTATAACGCAGATTCTCCTCTTAAAATATTTACTTAAACCAAGTCTTTTTTTACATTTGTTATTTTATTCAAGTAAAATTGAAAATATCTGAAGTTTTTACAACAGCTAAATTATAAGTTTTTGTCAATCTCTCTAAAATTGTTAAACAAAACTCTGTTCGTTTGTTTTTGAGCTCCAATTTAAGAAAAACTGCAGAGGTTGGCTAGAATAAAACAGATTTTAGTATACATGATTTTTTTTTACTTTATAAATCTTATGATTTGCTTTTCAAAAAGGCTTATTTGCCATCAAATTTCTTTAAAAGACAACCAGTTCTGAGTTTTAACTTTTGCTTTTATTCTACTGTACTTTTTTATTTGTGCGTAACATTTGACTTTTCTGAACATTAAACTGTGTTTTTAAAATTTACTGAGGTTTCAAAATACTTGAAAAGCATACAAAATCAAATAATCAAAAAAAGAAAAGAAAAAATGTGTTTATTAAATTATTTTAAGTATAATATAAGCCAACAATTATATAATTTTAAAAGTCCAAAAAAACTTCCAGGACTTAAATACATTGAGGATTAATAAAGATTTAAGTCTATAATCCTTTGAACAATCACACGTGCATAAAATCACGTTTACAACTCCACTCGCTGCATTGACATAAGTCTCTTAAGTAGGAAATTATTCACTTATTTTTTTTTACATCACATTTAGAAACTTTTTTTCAAATATTGAAATTTTTTTAAAGTTACTTTTAGTTTTCTGTGTACTTATGGCATCTTCTCTAATTGAAATTTTAAGAAGAAATACTAAGTTTACAAATCTTTCAGAGAAATTTCTGAATCATCGCTTAAGGTATCCGACTACGTTCGGAACCGTGATTTTAAAAAAGCGCATAAATGGATAATTTTCATGATATTTAGTGTCACTTAGATTAGAATACACGTATATAATTGTTTTAAGATATAATTTTGACAAAAAAAAAAATTATTTAAATACAATATTTTGGCAAAAAAAATTAACTTAAAATAACCTTTTTACAAAATGTTCTCCTTTTATAAAAAATGCTTCTAAGATAATAATATTTTGTGTGCTTATATAAAGTAAAGACTTCTCCAGAGAGTCTGAACTTTTTTTTTTTTGAAAAATTCACATTATTTTCAGAGTTAAAAAACATTGAAATAATTATCGACGTTTTTTTCTTAAAATGTCTTCCCTTTGTTGTCGTAAAACATAGATAAACCCACTTCTGTAAGTTATATATTTCAAAAATTCTAGTTGAGCCTCTTCACAGAGGTCTGAGCTATATATATACAAAGTATTATTACAATAGAAGCATTTTTCAAAAAGGGAGAATATTTTGGAAATGGGTCATTCTATGTTCAATTTTTGTCAAAATATTGTACTTGAAATTTTTTTTACTGTAATACTATTCATAAAACAATCATATATACATTTTCTCTAATCTAAGTGACACTAAATATCATAAATATTATCCATTTATACGCTTTTGCAAAATCACGGTTCCGAACACAGTCGGATACCGTAAGTAGAAAATTATTCACTTATTTATTTTACATCACATTTAGAATATTTTTTTTTCAAACATTGAAATATTTTTTAAGTTATTTTTAGTTTTCTGTGTACATATGGTATCTTCTGTAATTGAAATTTTATGAAGAAATACCAAGTTTACGAATCTTTCAGAGAAATTTCTGAATCGTCGCTTAACAGAATGATCCGCAACCCCCGGTCCGTGGATCAAATAGTGCCGGGCCGCCTAAAGAACATCAAACTACTGCCATTTTATTTAAAGTGGTGCATTTCTCTCGGATTTGCGCAACTTTCGACGGAAATCACTTTATATTCCATGTTAAATCACTTTTATTCATTTTTGGTGTAACTATATTTTATTCTGAAGGCATATTTAAATGTAACTAAATTAAAATTGTTAAATAAAAAGAATCTAAAATATAAACGATCAACGTGTCCCCACCCTCAATGGGCCGCGGGTAAAATTATTCAGCGAGAAAAAGGCTGCGGAGCACTGGCTTAACCCATTCAGTGCCAACTAGATATATCTAGATATACTGTGCTAAAACTGCAGGCTACGAGAAATCTCGTAGCGTGTGCTGAAATTTTAGATTTTGATTACATATCTCCAATTGAGTTAAGAATTATAAGAAAGGATGAATGAAAAATTGATACAGTACAAAAAATATATTAATAATCAATTTTTATAGTTAAAATTACACCTGAGACGATTAGATTATAACATAATAATTATGTATATATAAGAATGTATTCCAAAAATTAAAAAAAATGTATATTTTTATTGTTATTGATATATATGATGAACTTTAAAGCAAGGATTAACGCAAAAAGCTGGGTCGTTGGGACACATTGGAAAAATTACCTGGTCTCCTTAAGTTTTTCGTTTTTTGCTTTGTACACATTCGACATAGCTTCATAGGCATCCTTTTTTTTCTGTAAGATGTTCTAATTAATGAAAATCTGTTGTATTTGTATTATTTTTACCAGAGGCACACACAAGGGGGGGGGTCCTTGGGTCCGGACACTCCCCAAAGCCCTAGATTTTTTTTCGATTGATTATAATCCTATGAATGAAGTACGTAAAATTTTATTATCTGTGTTAATAATAATTCAATTTATTAATTAATGCTAATTATTCATTCAATAATGAATTTTTTTAATGTTTTTTGTTCGCAAAAATAAAAATAAATAAATAAATAAATAATAAAAATAAAAGGAATATGTTGGGTGGCGTATTGGAGCATGATACGAGAATAGTGGACTTTCGTCCCTGGAACCCCCCCACCCCACCCCACTGAAAAATTCCTGTGCGCTACTGATTGTTCTTTTTTTCTTCGTTGATAGCTTCGCTATCAAATAAATGCATAATAACTGATTCCCTAAATTGATGCCTCCTCATCTTTTAATTCCTTCAATTTAGTTATAGAACATGTATGCATTCTGCCATTCGATTTTCTTGCACCAATAGATAGTTTTCCTGAGGTCTACTAATTACTACTTATTAGTCAAATTTTATTACTTTACAACTATTTATATAACTACCATCGTCTTATAGGTTTTTCGCAGTGAAAATCATTACACATCTGTATGAAAATCTGACATTACATTATACATCTGACTGTCACCAGAGGAAATTAGGTGACGAACTTGTAAAAGAAAACAAAATGAAAAGAAAAACTTCGTATATGAAGATCTTTAATGGAAAAAAAAAACTCTCTATACGAAAAAACTCGTAAGTGGCACTCAGTACAGGAATCTCAATCAGTGACGAGCTATCTCGTCGTTTTTTTCTTTCAATAAAAATTACCATAAAAAATGCCATTATAAAATTATATCAGCAACTTCATATTATTGTATTTTGTAAAATGTTATGTTTTCATTAAAATAAAACCATAGCACCCAGGGCAAGACGCTCTGAATTTACCTGGCAGTGAATGCTTTAAGCTTGTTGCGTACACATGCTACCATCTCTAATTGAATTTTTATGTGATGAAATACCAAATTTACAAATCTTCCATACAAATTTCTGAATCATCGTTTAAGTAAAAGTTGCTAATTTCGAATGTTCTTTACCATTTTCAAAATTCCGACGTTCTAAAAGAGGTTAATTATCAAAAATTATATTTGCGTATACTTTAATTAAAACAAATAATCTGCACATAGAACCATTCAGTCACTGTGTGAGAGGCTCGGACCTCTCTCTCGGGCACCTAGATGTGTGGGAGGTAGGGAAGAAACGCTCAACATCATCCAATTAATCTATTTACTTACCACACAAAGAACAGACACAATTTCAACTAATAATAGTAATGTCTCAATGTTAACCACGAAAGTGGAACAACGACTCTAAAACCCGAATTATTAGGAGACTATCAAACTTGATCCCTACCTTAATAAAGGATCTAACCTATCATCCGATTTAATCTAATCTCAATTCAATCTTAGTGAACAACCATCACTTTAAAGTTTCCTCCTAATAAGAATAAAATCACAATAATTCCAATATTATACCTTCAGTAGCAATCTCACCTCTGACTCGAGTATATCTTCTCTCCTACTCTCTCTCAAGCTAAAAAACCTCGCCTATATATAGCAAGTTAATTTAAATATCACGATTCTCTTCTTCCGAAGGGTTGGTTTTGAATAACGCGAATTGATAGCCCAAAGATTTCCCAAGAGGATTAATTGAAGAAATGCGTATAGATCCGTCACAACCGTATGATAATTTCAATAGACTGGTCAAAGAAAATAATAAATTCAGATAATTAAATAACTAAATTTAAAAGATAGAAAATATATTTTTTTATTGCCCCTATCAGTGTTTTTGAAATAAGTTTGTATCTTTTTATTAAAACGAACTAATCATTTTAAATCACATGTAATATTAATATCGACAGTGGTCTAACGAGAAATAACGACACTATACTGTTTAACTTGAGGTAACCATAGCAACCCAGAAACACTGTTTGATTTTTATAATACATTTAGGAATATTTTGTGCTCGAGAACCGCGTAGCCCAATTGGTACCAGAACGAACTGGTAACAAATTGCAGATTCATACCTCGTAAATCATGTTAAATATTTGCACGGATGGATAATAGGGTCTGTTGCTCGTTAAGTACGACTTGGCTTCAAAATCCATTCGTTAGTAAGATGTGGAAATACAGAGTGATTGACTGACGTGGGCGTGTTGACATACTCATCTTACTGAGTTTTGAAACGATAAGATATATTGACTGCCTTGAGTCGCCTAATCTAACAAGGCCCTTAAACATTTTTTCCGAACACAAAAGTACTTCAGTATTAATATTGAACAGCGACTTCAAAAAGGTACAGAAAGTATCATTTATTTCATTGTTCATTTATGTTTAAGGTATTCGACTACGTTCGAAACCGTGATTTTAAAAAAGCGCATAAATGGATAATTTTCGTGATATTTAGTGTCACTTAGATTAGAATACATGTATAAAATTGTTGTAAGGACATTTTGACAAAAAAATTTATTTAAATACAATGTTTCGGCAAAAAATTAACTTAGAATAACCTTTTTTCAAAATGTTCTGCTTTTGTGAAAAATGCTTCTATTATAATAATATTTTACCTGTATATGTCTCAGACCTCTGTACAGAAGCTCAACTATGATTTTTGAAAAACTCAGATCATTTTCAGAGTTACAACCAACTGAAATAATTAGCAGCATTTTTTTCTTAAGATTTCTCTCCTCTGTTGTCGAAACCATGGATAAACCCACTTCTAAGTGATATATTTCAAAAATTATAGTTGAGCCTCTGTACATAGGTCTGAGCTATATACAGGCAAAATATTATTATATAATAGAAGCATTTTTCCCACAAGGAGAATATTTTGAAAATGGGCCATTCTATGTTCATTTTTTGTCAAAATATTGTACTTAAATAATTTTTAATTGTAATATTATTCTTAAAACAATTTTATATACATTTTCTAATCTATAAGTGACACTAAATATCATAAATATTATTCATTTATACGCTTTTGCAAAATCACGGTTCCGAACGTAGTCGGATACCTTAAATCAGTTCGTTTGTTTCTCGTAAGTAACATATTTCGTCTTTTATATTTTAACTAGCTGGTATACCCGTTCTTCGCAAGAGTGAATCGAAAAATTAAGCAATGCAAATTGAAGGATAAAGAAGTTTTAAATGAGTTAACTTTACGTGTTAATTGAAAAAAAAAACACCTATGTCTCAGCAGAACAAAAAATCATATTTGTTAAATTTTAAGTCTGTAGGTGTAATATCTAATATATATGTTTTTTTTTTTTTATAATGCCCCGTAACTCCCTCTTGTGGGTTGATTTTTCAAAACACCTTCCTAAGCTGATCTCTGCTCAGCAAAAGTAATTTTGTGTAATAAACAGTAGCCTAGCTACCACCCTATGAGCCGTATCAATGATACGGGGCCTCCCAAACTACAGGGGCCCCAACATATGTAACTACAGTCTCACTAACTGGTCTCCCATATCTAAAAAAGGGCCCCCAAAGGAATTTTGATACGAGGCTCACTTAGGATAAGCTACGCCAGTGGTAATGAAAGCATAAAATAGTGTAAATAGTTTATATCTGGATGTGTAATACTTTAATATTACTTTCTGTTGTTTTTATTTTATGTTAAAATTGTAATATATTCGCAAACAAAGCCGTTTCTTACGTTATAATGGTGATTCAATGGAAACAGTAAAATGTTGGTGATACAGCCAAGTTGGCATCATTTTTGAAGACCATGTTGGCAACTTGGCGATTGTTTCAATGGTGCTGAAGTTGATATGCTGTAGCGCCACCTGGTGAGGAGCTGCAAAGAGGATAGTACAAAAACCTTCTCCACAAAAAATACATATACATGCCAATTTTCATAGTGATCGGTTGAACGATGTTGTGTGGAGTGAAGCGAGGTCCTATATACAAACATCCATTTTTATGTATATATAGATAACAAACATATTTTTAGTTTAGCGAGATAAAAAAAAAATTGCTCTGTCAAAATCTATCTGTATGTATCTAGGAGAAAAGCGAATCACTCCCTCACTCGTTCATCATGATATCTCCATAACTATTAGAACTTGAAATTTGGCAATATGTTCCTTTTGTTGAACAGCGATCCGCTAAGAACGGATTGTGCGAAAATCAACTCCCAAGGGGATCATCAGGACGTAACTGACAAAATTACTTTGAACTGTTATACTTACAAGCATGAAATTTTCCAAAGATGTTTTTTCTATTTATTAAAGATCCGCTAAGAACGGATTTTGCAGAAATCGACTCCCAAAGAGAGGTGTGAGTTCATAAGAACTGAACTGAACTCAGTGGTGCAGCAGCCCATGGGACCAAGGCCTACTGTGCCTATCTCAGTTTGCGTGACCTTAGGCGCTGGGGTGTATGTGCAAATGTTTCGGTCAAGTGATTAGTCTGACGTGAAACCCTCAATGTTCAGTTACCATAAAAGCTTGGTACTCATTTATCGACCCACTGAAGGGATGAAAAGCAAAGTCGACCTTCCCCAGTCCGGGATTTGAACCCCAGACCTGTGGCGTGGAAGCGAGATACAATACCACTCAGCCACTGGGCTTAAACACGTGTTCATAAGAGATCCAC
Source organism: Trichonephila inaurata madagascariensis (assembly GCA_019973955.1). Classification (NCBI taxonomy): domain Eukaryota; kingdom Metazoa; phylum Arthropoda; class Arachnida; order Araneae; family Nephilidae; genus Trichonephila; species Trichonephila inaurata. The sequence goes on along the minus strand of BMAV01017724.1, from coordinate 318,657 downwards.
TAAAAATGTGGCTTACACAAGTCGACTCCGAAATGGGGGAGGGAGGTACAGGGGCATAAATAATACAAGTACTTCTGTTTTAGAAATTCCAATCTTGTGCTTCTTAAATTAAGAGGCATGTTTCTAAGAATGTTTTAGGCCGTGGTAGCCGAGTGGTCAAGGTATCGGATCGTGGCTGGCCTTGTCACTAGTTCAAGCCCAGTACCACTAAAGACCCGCCATGTAGGGGCGCGATGCACGTTAAATCTGCCTAGAGCTCAAACGTCCTCCCGATGGTGTGGTGTGGTAGTTAGGAGAGGAGAGTGCCAGCTCAGGTGTCGTCCGCCTCACTTGACCGAGGTTCAAAATTACGTGGTCCGTAGCCAAAAGCCCTCGAGTAGCTGAACAATGCGACGTTAATAATCACTCATTCACTCACCCTGTTCCTTCACGTTAGGCTTAAAAGGTCATTAGAGTAATTGGTGGCGGAGTTCATAATTTTGAACCATAGTCAAGTAATCAGAGCAGTACCGTATTTGGCTCCTCACTCCCCTTGCACACCAAGCCAATGACAGGATTTTGAGTTACGACAGATTCAACGTACACTGAGAGTCTTCAGTGGCTCTAAGGCAGGAAATCATGACAAGCCAGCCACGAGTTCATGACCATGATCACTAGCTTCATTATAGCAGACCGAAGTATTTGTAATAGTGACAATAACAATATGTGTAGTCTCTCATCCGGTATAGTGGTTAGTGACGCTGACTGCGGTCCCGTAGGACCTGGGTTCGAATCCCGGAGAGGCATGGTTGCTTATAAATGTATAGTGTCTTCGCGCGGCATGAGGGTTCTTTAAATAGCCATCGAGCCGCAAGTCCTCTCGTGAGGTTGGTGGAGGGGGAAGAGAGGTGGGAGACCCCTGACCATCCCTAGGGTGTTCTACCTCTAAATTGGGGTGAAACCGAACAAAATCGTACTGTCACCTGCATGACACTCAAAGCTAAGGCTAACGACAGGCGAAAAAATTCTAGCCGTTAGCCGCCGCGATGAATTTCGCGGGCCTAGATCTGACTTTATCAGGCAAGTGGCATTAGTCACAATACACAGGTCTATACACAAATATCGGCCCCACTTATGACCCTTAAAAGCAGACAATATGTAGCATATGTTGTCAAAAACGCATAAGCAATAACCCAAGCAAATAAATGTGCATGACTTACAATCGCACAAACCGTCTGGACCGACTGCCACCTTTTGACTGAATGAGTAATAATGGAGTATGATGACAGGCCTAGAGAGTTCTGTACATGAACAACGGTCATCACATGTAGCCGAAATTCCAAGTTTTTCGGAGACTACAACTAGAAATAACATTTGACCTTTGAAATTATTCGAATCGGGATCATATTAAGGCTGAGTGTCGCGCGCGCGCGAGAACGAGACAAGGTCCCCATTGTAGACGAGGCCCGGGCCCAGTTGGCCCATGCCTTAAGACGTCCCTGGCTATAGTACACAGTGCGGCAAATAAACCCTTCGTAAAACAGCGTAACAGTGAGTAAAAATCTTGCCCTTCACCATGAGGAATTTCTTGGACCTTGATATGATGTTACTGCCGATCAGGTGGAATAAGTAACAACAATACGTTTTGATACGTAAAGCTTTCAAAAAACCAGTTTTTAAATAAATTTGCAAAAATTTTAGTAAACTTACTATGATCCCCTTTTCAAGGTCAGTAATAAATTAGTTGCGATCATAAATCAATTGTGAAATCATACTCTAGTGAAATATGAACATTTTACATTTATAATATGGCACCAAAACAGACCAATTTTAATGTGCCCCCTATTCTAGATTAAGCACATCACCCTCATTGCACGTCCCACTTAGAACCTCCCTAACTGTTTTTCGAAACCGGTAGATAACTAAATCCCGAGAACAATGAATAAATACCATTTGTCTTTTTCTTGCGATCTCGCATTTTGGGGAAGAAATACCGCGAGAAGCGTTGGCCTCGGACTGCGTGAAGACCATAAATAGCTCGCGTGATATGAAAAAAAGCGCACGCGAGCCCTTCTGTCGTGCCACTTGGGTTGGCGACCCTTCTCCTCAACTGACCGGCACAGTGTCTAAGTTCGTTTAACCTTTTGGAACAAAAATAAAGAAAGAATATGATCGAAAGGTTCATTTTCTTTCTCCGCTTCATCTGATCGTCTTCTTTATCTCTTGGAATCGAGAGGGAACAATACCGAAAAGAATCCACTCTGTTGTTTGAGACCAGTTTTTTTGGTGCTTCGGAAGTGACCATGGAATCAAGACGTTTGGGGAGGGCAATTAAAGTGAAGAATGCTTTCTTTATTTGCGATTGAGGTGGACGTAGAACGTACGGTTTGATGGGTTGTAATAAATGTTTTTGTCCCCTTTGGAAATTTCCCATGCTCTGAGCGAAATAATGAAATAAAAATTGCTTTTGAGTAATTGTTTTTCTTTTCTTTTTTTTAAAAAAAGTTTTTCATTTTGTTTCTTGTAGTGGTTGATTGGGTTTTGAAGGATGTCATCATAGAACATTTTGTACTTTAATTTGATTGGTTTAATTAAATTGAAGTTGCTTTTGAGCAGAGATTGGTTGTTTGGACTACAATAGAGCACAGTAAAACGTCAAAGTCCTGTCTCTCTAATTTGAATAATGGATAAAGTAGATCAGCGTTTCTACCAACCTTTTTATCGCCGCGGAGCAGTCAACGTTTGATAATTTTACCGAGGCTACCAGGAGGGAAAGGGGAGGGGGTGTTGATTGTTTATATTTTAGAGTGTTTAGATTTAATAATTTTAATTTATTGGATTGTTCGGAAATAATTTTTGTTTTTTCCCGACAGAGGATTTAATTGTATTTTTTCACACCCAACTTCACACTTAAGCCGCATAATAATTATATGTTTTGAGAGCTGATGTAGAAAGGTTTTCTTGTGAAAAAGTCAAATTGACTCTACGCAGTAGTTTTTGGTTGGGGTCCTTTCAAATATGGTGAGTGAAAAACGAACATTTTCGGCATATTTTACTTTTTCCCTATCGAAAAGATAAAAATGCTGTTCAAGCAAGAAACAAGTAACAAAAAAAAATTAAGTCAGTTCCTACTTAGAACAACTAAGAAAAATTTTATTTTAGCTACTTCTTATTAAATAGTTACAATTAATAAAATATGTATATATATAGGACAGAATCACAACATTAAGTGGTCATTAATTTTTATTAATTATCATTAAAGTATCGTATTGTCATCCAAAACAATCGTGTATATAAATTTCAGTTCAACTGAATACTTTAACACGTGAGAAAAAAAACCTTTTCAAGTTTTGACACAAGTCGCTATCGCCAAAAATGATGCCACCGTAGTTGTATTTGTAATTCTTTAAATAATTAGTTTTAATCAATTAAGTTTTATTAAGAATTTTTATATTATTGTATTATCATCCAAAATAAACCTGTATATAAAATTTCAGCTCAATTGATCGCTTTAAAATGTATTTTATTAAGGATAGAAAATTCTACCAAGATAAATAAATAAATATATAAATATACAGAGACTGTGAGCTAATAGTAGGAATTGAAAAAATTAACCCATTTGTCTAGAGAAGATGTATTGACAGTATCCCAGTGCCAAAACTGGTTTACAAAATTTCGATCCGGCAATTTTGATGTTGAAGATGCACCACGATCTGGAAAGCAAGTTGAAGCTGATAAAAAGTCAATAAAGACTTTAATTGATGTAAAACGGTGAATAATAACTTTTGAGATCACTGAGAGGTTAAATTTATTGAATTTAACGGTTCATGATCATTTGAAAGGCCTAGGCTTAACCTCAAAGCTCGACATATGGGTTCCTCATGTTCTCACGGAGAGAAATTTGTGTCGTCGCGTTGACGTCTGTGTGATTTGCTTCTTTAACGTCAAGAAAATTATCCATTTTTGAAACGCATCGTCACTAGGGAAGAGAAATGGGCTGTCTATAACTATGTCAAATGCAAAAGACCAAGGAATAAAAAAAAGATGTACCAGCTCAAAGCATTTCGAAAACCAATATTCATCAAAAAAAGCTAATGCTATCTCTTAGGTGGGATTTCAAAAGAATCAGTATTTTTTTAGTTTTTACTGGACAACAAAACTATTATCATGATCAGCTGGACAAATTGAAAGATTCACCTGAATATAAAAGATCAGAATTGATCAGGAGAAAAGGTGTAGTGTTCCACCAAGATAATGCGAGACCTCATACAAGTTTGGTAACTCACCAAAAGCTTTTACAGCTTGAATGGGACATACTGCCACATTCTCCATATTCTCTAGATCTGGCACCTTCTGATTATTATTTGTTACGGTCTCTGTAAAATTTTTAGTTTGTTAAACTCCTTTACTTCAAATGAGGAGGTCAAAAATCACCTGGATCAGTTTTTTGCCAGCAAAGAACAGATATTTTTTTATGAGCCTGGGATCATCTTACTTCCCCAAAGATGGTAAATTGTATTGGACCAGAATGAACAATATATAACTTAATAAAATATTTATTTACTATATGAAAATTATCTTTCATTTTCACACACACACACAAAAACGAAATTGCTTCGCGAACAACCCAATAATTATATTTAAACATTCAAAATAAATCCTTCAAAATAAGATACAGTTATAGCAAAAAAAATGGATTTAAGGTGATTTGACAATTTATTTCACTAGAACGCTACATCAATGAGAGGCCCTGAGCTTGAATCTCTGCAACGAGAAGGTTTCATTCTGTGGGGATATTAAGAGACAGAAGTTTATTCTTTATATCCAGTTTATTCCGTAGATTTGTTTTGGTTGTTGCCACTGTAGAAAACTCCGCTTCACAGGTTGGTCATCGGAAATGGCTATAGGGATTTAAATGTTGTGGTGGCAATCTCAGGAGATTCCGCAATTACTTTAATTCAGAACGTGGGCAGAGTTGTTGTCCCGAACATAGCTTTAAGGCCGCCGCTTGTGATGTTTGAGAAAATTAATGGTAGCGTAAGAGACAGTACATTAAATAATTGGTTTATTTACGTCACAGCTGTTACTTACAGTATATACATTTACATTGAACTTATTCATGAAATTGATTATTTCATTGGAGTTCAGAATATGTTATTTGTGAAAGAAGACGCAACACAACCGTTCTTTTCGGTGTTTTTCAATGGAATCCTCTTTCTACTCCATGGTCTTGAGATGGGGGTGGTTTCTTTCTGACACCTCGAATTACACTCCGAGGTTCCGACTCACATGTGTGTCCAGCCGCTGGTTTATCTCTCGGTCATAGTTTGCCGGGGCAATGTCGGACAAGACTCCGCAATATTTAAGGGTTGCATGAATGCATAGGAATGGAGTTATTCAATCCACAAAAAGAAGCCGATTTTTCAGCTGTGTGATGCGAATACCATGCAGTCTCTTACAATCTTCAGCAGTAGATCTTGTTGGTGCCGTTGTTTCAAATCCCCTTCGAGCAGGAAAGCCTACACCAAGTCCATTTGACCTTTCTGCATAATAATGCCACAAACCAGGTCTTGATATCTAAACAACTGTCCCAGGGAAATCCCCCAGCAGTCCAGAAGATAAGCAGGAGAAGCAGGGACAGGTAAAGAAAGACTTTACCTTCTGCACAAAGGTCATACCACGAAGATGACAGCTTCTAAAGCGTGCCAAGGCCGTCTGGAGAGCCCTGGAACGCCTGCGCAATAGATATTCTCTCACATATATGCTCGATTTGCCTGATTTGTTGACAAATGAGTCGTGGATCCATTCCTTACCAGTTCGTTGGGGGTTTTTCTTTTTTTTTTTAAATGGTCGAGAAGTTGCGCTCGAACTCCACAGTAAATAAATTGGAAATAATTTAATGCTTCTTTTGTGGCCAGATTCCATTTGATCTATGGACCGGTACCGGGTCACGACCCGTTGTTTGAAGACCACTGATGTAGACGAAACATTGAACTAAACATTGAACTTTCTTTAAGCCTTTTCTTAAAATGAGTCTGGTGTGGAAACATAAGGCCAAATTGGATTTAATAAAGACAAGCAAGTCTATAGTATTCCCAGGGTCTTAAAGTGAATTTAAGGTCTTTGTGAAGATAATGGGATGGTTTCAGGAATGTCTCCTAAAGTTAAAGAAAAAAAATCTTTATGAGATAAAAAAAATTTCTGGCTGAACATAATAATACTACGCCTTAACCTCATTATCGTATAGGACAGCTGTCGCAATCGGTGGTCCACGGACCACTGGAGGTCCTCGAAAAAAGTTGGATAATCTGCAGAAAAAATGGGACGTTATTTATATTTTTATAAAGATTCAATTTCAGAAATAATGAGACACAAAACGTTTTATAAAATGTAGATTGTACTTTTATTTATTTTGTTAAAAAAAAAGGTTAATACTTTTAGCCAAATTTTTACTTAGTTTAAAGACTTTTTAACTACTTTTGTGGGAGTATATCTAGCAACACACATTTGAAAGAGAGAGTTTGCAACCATGGTAAATTGGCGGAATAACACTGTTATGTTTCCTAAATCTTTAATTTCATTGGTCCTTTAGACGATTATGTCCATTATATTTTTATGTTGTTCCAATGATTCAGTCCATCCTTTTAGACATTTTAGTTTATTAGACGACACACGCAGAAAACATGTATGCAGCAGCACAAAGAACATTACATAACTGATTCTACAAGCTAAGAAAGTATATCTCAGAGAACTTGCAGCGCCCCATCTATTCATTTTACATTTAATTTAAAACAAACACTTCAGTTAGTTGATATTGCTCTGCGTTGACGGTCTATTCCTGCTTTTCATGAAGCACCTTTCCAGTAATATTGTGTTAAGAGTTCTATCCGGGTCTTTTGCTAATTCTCATGAGGAAAATATTCTTTAAATGTTATTTTAGTTTAAAAACCACTTTCCGTAGAGATGACTTGATTAATGCAAATGTAACTGCTATTTAAGTGCCAGTCGAAAAGTATGCGAAATAAAGGTTAAGCTTTGATAGTTAAGCGGATTTCCAAGAGTCAGTAGACAGCGACTGTGTGGTAATCGCTCATCTTTATATTAATATTTGTCGGAGAATTCGTCTGGAAGTGATTAAGTAACCAGACTTGGAGCTGAACTAGCTATCAGGCTGCGAGCTGGATCATACAAAGAGATTTAAGCAAGATAAGTACCTTCCATAATTTAGTTATCTGATTTTGGGTTAAGGTATCCGACTGCGTTCGGAACCGTAATTTTGCAAAAACATATAAATGGAAAAATTTATGATATTTAGTGACACTTAGATTAGAAAATGTATATAAAATTGTTTTAAGAATAGTATTACAATAAAAAATTATTTAAGTACAATATTTTGACAAAAAATGAACATAGAATGACTCATTTTCAAAATAGTCTCCTTTTGTGAAAAATTCTTCTATTATAATAATATTTTGCCCGTATATAGCTCAGACCTCTGTACAGAGTCTCAACTAGAATTTTTGAAATATATAACTTAGAAGTAGGTTTATCCATGTTTTACGACAACAGAGGGGAGACATTTTAAGAAAAAAACGCCGATAATTATTTCAAATGGCTGTAACTCTGAAAATAATGTGAATTTTTCAAAATTCATAGTTGAGCCTCTGTACAGAGATCTGAGCTATATGCAGGCAAAACATTATTATAATAGAAGTATTTTTCACAAAAGGAGAACATTTTGAAAAAAGGCTATTCTAAGTTAATTTTTTGACTAAATATTGTATTTAAATAATTTTTTTTTGTCAAAATGTGTGTGTGTGTGTCCTTAAAACAATTATATACATGTATTCTAATCCAAGAGACACTAAATATGAAAATTATCCATTTATGCGCCTTTTTAAAATCATGGTTCCGAACGCAGTCGGATACCTTAAGATTCCTGATTGCTCCCAAAGTTCAGTTATAAAAGTGCATTTCGTAAAGTGTTAAAGGTTGAATAAAATTAGTTATTCTGTCTGCTTCTTCCTCGAATCTCCCACACTCACGACTTACGGATCGCGACAATACACAAAAGGAAGTAAAGACATAAAAATAAATGACAATATAATTATAGTGTCACGCCATATATAAAATTATGCAGTTAGCAGCCCTTGAAGTTCTAAAGGCTGGAACCACTGTTGTACGAAAAAATTTCAATAAATAAATGCTTAATTAAGTAATTACTGCAGTAAAAATTAATATATTATTAAATTTCCCCTAAATTCTATTACCGTAATATCAGGCGTATATCGCGCACCTGTACTTTCAAACTGCATTTTTTAATTTTTATTTACATTCTTCGTATAACGCGCACCCCGTTTTTTGAGAAGAAATCTGAAATGTTAGAATACAATGCTCTTATGTTTTGAAGTAACTTATTCGAGGTATTATCCCAGACTTTTGAAAAAAAATAGTATACTTCTGTAATTAAAACCTTTTAGCTCATAAAGCCTGTCATTTCCTTTCAACAAACGGTATTTCAAAAATGTAAACGTCTTCAATTTTTTTATGCTCATATCTTTTGTTATTATTAAAGCTATCGTTTGTATAAAAAATGTACAACGCGCACCCTTAAACTTCGACTTTATTTTTTGTGTTAAAAGTGCGCGTAATACGCCGGATTTTGTGTATAAAATGTATTCCATCTTTCATTCTACATATTCGAACTTGTATATTCTTTACGTACATTTATGTTAAATTAACATTTATTAATTAAGCGAGAACTTGAAAAACCCTGAAAAACCATTCTTGTTTTTGAATATCAGATGAAAATAACTTTAAAAAAAAACATAGAAAAAAATGTATCAACTTTATAAATAGCTAACATATGACATAAGCACTTTAAATGAACCGGACGAACCAGTCAATTTGTTCCATCTCTCTGTCCTTCTGGCCTCTAGTATTCCACACAAGTTTAGTGAAACAGTTTTCCGTGTTTCTGTACGAGTCTACCTTTATTAAATAACAGAATTTCAAATATTTCATATCAATAAACATAAAAAAACCCTATTTTTTTAGATGCAACCTGAGTAGTATCATTTTATTTGCTACCTTAACTTAATCATGTGAATTAGAATCTCTACAGTTCATGAGCTTAAAATAGTTTGGTACATCTTATAGCCTAAATTTCCATACAACTCTATAATTATTATTGGTATCCGTGACCTCTTACTTGTCCTGGGGTCAGACTTCACAAAGCAGGCGTGCACTTGAGATTTGGTTATTTTTCACATGATCTGCTTCATGCAGTCGGCACCAGAATTAGCAGCAACAAAGAATATTCGTATTTACACACTCAGAACAATGGCAGCAGAACAGTAAATATTATTCGCGGAGAGGATTTGCATCGGCTTCGCAAACTGGTGGAAACATTTTTTGGATTACATAACTTTGTTTTGTTACTTATACACTTATATCGTTAAAATAGAATGTTTGTTCCATTTGGAATCCATTAGTTTCTCGAGATGGCGTAGAAAGCGTGACGGATTCAACTTTGTACTGGAATGTAATCTATTTTTGTTGTAAAAGTTTCTGACCTCCACTGACTGTGAAATCAATTTTAAGTATTTCTAATCCCACAAACACGTGAATGAAACGTTGGCATATAGGAATAATGTTTTTCTTTTCTTTTTTTGATTTTTAAAATGTTTTTTTTTTTTTAAATTTATTTTTAGCATGTATTTTTAGTTGTTTATTGAATTCATCAATTTTTTAACATTGTATTTATATTGGCTTATTTATATATGTTTTTGAAGAGTGTGAAAGGTTTTCACCTCTTTCTTGGGCATCTAGATATGTAGGAGGTAGAGAAGAAACACTCGCCATGATCCAATCAATCTATTTATTGATCCCGACACACATTCAATTAATAACAGTAAGAGAATGCCTCAATGTTAGCCGCGAAAGTGGAACAACGATGAAATACGCTAAAGATTAGGAGACTATCAAACGCTATCCTGACATTATATAGAACCTAATCTATTGTCCGATTTAATCTAAGTGATCAATCGTCACTTAAAATCTTTCTCGTAATAAGTATTTACTCACAATAATTCAATAATGATACCTTCCAGTATCAATCTCACCTCTCTGATTTCTGGTTTGCACATCCACTCCTACTCTCACTCTCGCTAGAAAACTTCGACTATATATAGTACTTAATTTGCGTATCACGATTTTCTTCTTCGGAAAGGGTTGGTTGTGAATAAAGCGAATTGATAGTCCAAAGATTTCCCAAGAGGATTAGTGGAAGGATCGCGAATAGATCCGTCACAAGGGCTTCCTTGAACTTGCAAAGCAATAATACCTGTATCTTGTTTTAGCCAATACGTATTACTTATCGCCAGCTTTGCGAATTATTACCCTCATATTGAATAGAATTCCAGTGCAGAAAAATGGGTTACTGTTGCAATTTGGCACAATTTTTTTTTTTTTTTTTGCCAAAAGTATGGGCTGAAATAGGATTTTTATTTCTTTCTTTATTTATTAGTATATATTATTTTTGTTTATTTATTGAATTCATTAATTTTTTAACATTATATTTATATTGGTTTATTTATACTTGTTTTTGAAGAGTTTAATTGAATGCGAAAAATAATAATATCTGTATCTTGGTTTAGCCAATACCTCTTACTTACCGCCAACTTTGCGAATTATTACCCTCATATTGGATAGAATTCCAGTACAGAAAAATGGACTGCTGGCGCAGATTGGCACAATTTGTTTTTCTTTGCCAAAAGTGAGGAATAAAATATGATTTTCTTAATAATAACGAAGTAATTATATAATCTACAAGATATTTGTATCATATTAATATTATTTGTTTGTGGATTTTGCTTTTAACGAATTTGGACAATATTATTTTCACTTAACAGTTTTTATGCTCAGGAGACCAGCAACACCCGAGTTGAGTTGTATGTTCTAATTCTAATTCTCTCAAAAACTATTCTGTGGAATAATAGGGTACATTTGCTTATCATTTTAACTGGCTTCATGCAGGAGCGTTTTAAGCACTGGTAGAGCTAATTCTGAGTAGGCCCTGTATCAAAATTATTTGTGGATCCTTTCTTGGGGGACCATTAACATTTTACCACACACATTTTAGGACCCCTGTAGCTTGGGGACCTCGTATCAATGATGTAGCTGATACAGCGGTAGCTACGCCCCTAGTTGTAAGGCATGGCCCAAGAAGGTCCGGGGCCCTAAGGCTTCGACTCGTTCTAGCAGTGACGTAACGGAGAATATTACGGCCCCCTTTCAAAGTCACATTTTGGGCCCTAAGACGGATTTTACAAGGAATTGTAAAACCATTATATAATGGTGTCAGTCACAGTCTCTGAGCCTCCTAGAAACCTGGGGCCCCATTCATGATGCGGGGTTGTACGTTATGCCATTGTGTTCTCAACACAGAGCTACTTTACCAGAACTACTTTATATAAAAAAAAGTAATTATATATTTTTTTCTGAAAATATTTAGAAGGTTATACACACATATATATAATATATATATATATATAACCAAACCTTTTGGAAATATATATTTCGGTTATATTACTAGGAAAGATCTAATTTATTTTTTTAAAAAAAGGGTTGCAAAAATACTTCTTTTTTGGTCAATTTTAAATTTGGTAAAATATTCTTACTATATATTTGCAGTTTTGTATACTGGAAAAATAAACAATGCAGACTCATTTATCTAGAACTAAAAAGAGAGAGTTAACATCTTAAGGTTAGTTTTTTAAATAGTTATTGTTAGTAAAAAATAAATTATTTCTTTTTTGTCAGATGAAAATTTATTACTGTATGGATTCTTCATTTCCTTGCTAGAAATTCTTTATACACATCTGTGCAGGATTGCATATTTTAGGGAAGATTTTGTGGGAAATGTATTTCTTTTCAATGTGCTTAGGATTTTATTCGTGTAACTCTAGGGCATAGGTTCTCAACGTGGGTGATAACGCCCCCTTGTGGGCGTTTGAGGTTTCAGGGAAGCGATAAAAGACCCAGAATAAGTTGGGGGTTGAGATGGTATAGAGAGGCATGGGCAGATTAAGGTATCCGACTATGTTCGGAACCGTGATTTTAAAAGAGCGCATAAATGAATAATTTTCATGATATTTAGTGTCACTTAGATTAGAATACATGTATAAAATTGTTTTCTCAGGACATTTTGCCAAAAATATTACTTAAATACAATATTTCGGCAAAAAATTAACTTAGAATAACCTTTATTCAAAATGTTCTCCTTTTTACAAAAATGCTTCTATTATAATAATATTTTGCCTGTATATAGCTCAGAACTCTGTACAGAGGCTCAACTAAGATTTTTGAAAAATTCACTTTATTTTCAGAGTTGCAACCCATTGAAATAATGTGATCGGCGTTTTTTCCTTAAAATTTCTCCCCTCTGTTGTCGTAAAACATGGATAAAACCACTTCTAAGTTATATATTTCAAAAATTCTGGTTGAGCCTCTGTACAGAGGTCTGAGCTATACACAGGCAAAATATTATTATAATAGAAACATTTTTGAAAAAAGGAGAATATTTTGAAAATGGGTCATTTTATGTTCATTTTTTGTAAAAATATTGTACTTAAATAATTTTTTTTGTAATACTATTCTTAAAACAATTTTATATACATTTTCTAATCGAAGTGACACTAAATATCATAAATATTATCCATTTATACGCTTTTGCAAAATCATGGTTCCGAACGTAGTCTGATACCTTAACCAAATATAGTCTAAAAATACTAAAAAAACACTTTCTAGTTCTAGGGGTTCCATGAGTGGAAAAAGTTTAAAGACCACTGCTTTAGTGTGTACACTTACTATTAATCAATATATTATGCTTTAAAATAACCATACCATTACTTTAAAATAATCATAAGAATAATAGACAGATAGATAGTTTTTTTTAATGTCACACTCCAAAAGAATACGAGAACTATTGGCGGAGAATCTCGTAATTTGGCGAGACGGTAAAGTGATGAGGATAACATCTGAGTAAAGGAATAATCGAATTTGGTGTTTAAAAGTTCATTTTAGAAAATTTTGATTATAATGTGATGCATATATATATATATATATATATATATATAACACTCCATACACTATTTAAATATTTTTACTATGTATCACATTACGTATATTTTTTGTTGTATGAATATCGAATATCCAACGTCAATACAGCAGATGGAAACAACGTTAAAACATAAAACAAAATTTCGAACTCACACAAATAAAATAATAAATTTATATCCAATAAATTCCACCAAAAATGTAAAAATATTTTCTCCCTAAATTAAATAACAGTCGCACAAATTAAGAACATGGAAAATGTAGTCTAGATATCTAGATCCGATTTCTTCTTGAATAACCATATGGAATTGTATAGAGCAGGGTTGGCGAACCTTTATGGATCAACGTGCCATTTTTCCTAAAGAAGTGCTTAATGAGGTATAGACGTGCCATCAAATAATTTTTACATGTGATTATTGCGAAAATAATAAAATTAAATATTAACAACACAAAATTCTTTATTTACTACGAAAAAGTACCTTTTGCACTGTACAGTTGTAAATGTTTTAGTTATATGTGTAATTCAAATTAAAGTAAACATTAGTGTGACTTTTGTTGTTGCAGATAGGATGGTAAACAACATATTATTAACTTATTTTGCTGTGGTTCACTTTTTTGACAAGAAAATTTGTGATTTGTTTCGAAATGCCATTTTACAGACGATGTACTGCATACCAATATTGCAGAACATAAAAGACACACCGCTTTGTCACCTTTACTAATAATGCCATAATTCTAGATTCACCAAATTTGAAATTCTCTGTTACTACCTTGCACTTTTTGTTCTTTTGCTGAACTAGCCATGATAAATAACATTTAAAAATCGTATATATAACACAAATAAACTTTAAAATACAATTGTGTCGGTGAAGACGTAGACAAACTTCGCCTCATAAGTAATTGTAGTCCACAATGTAACTAAGGCAAGACAATATCAAACGACTGAGCTTTTTGCCGCCCCGAGACTGATCACTTACGTTTGTTCGTAATACCTCATGGTGAACTTTGTTATTTTGAAATGAAATGAAAAACCATTTTGATCGCTGGAGTGCCCAAAATATTGTGTCGTGTGCCATCAATGGCCCGCGTGCCACTGGTTCGCCATCCCTGGTATAAAGGCTCTAATCACGTTAAAGTAACTTGAAAATTCTTGAAGCTTCATTTTGTGGAGAAATAAGAGGGAAAAGTATATGAACTCAAATGAAATTCTCGTCAATTGAACGTGATTTAAAATTACGACTTCCACCAATGATCTCAATAGTAACGTGGATTAAATATAGATTTAAGATGAATGTTTTTATTTATTTCCAATGGGGCTGCGGATTGGTATTTACCATTGCAAACCTAGTATAGTCCCCGGGGTTTGGTATCATTTTTAGTGCGGTACCATATATGTGGAATACCAATTGCTGCAATGTAATTTTGAAGCCCAGTTTCCTCCCTAGAAGGAGGCACCTGAGCTTGGACGATGCGAAATGGTACCAGGAATTTAATTTTGCCGAGAGAACTCTAGCTATATAAACAGGCACTCCTGGGATCTTTAACATGCCGCATCGATATAGACGTTGTCGATTTCCTGCATCATGAAAATCCACTGACTTGGGCCAGGGTTAAACCACAATCTTAGACGTACAAGGCCAGCGACAAACCAACTACGCCACCCAGCCGACAAGAAGAATAAAGTTGATGATCTGAATTAGAAAAGTAAGCCATAGGTTCAGTTCATGATATTTTGATTCTTATGCTAGTTATAAGTGGAATATATGTTTACGAAACCCTCTGAAATTGTTTTTGTGACGCCAAATGGAATTATGCTTTTGTAAACAAGATTCACAAAACGAGTTCCACAGACAATCATTATATTTATATAAAGTATGAACCAATTTAATATTTTCTTTAACACAATGTCTAACCTAAAATATAATTTTAATAAGTATAATGCTAGTTTATTTTTAAAAAATCGGTTGCACTGTTAAAATATAACCCAACCTAATTTCTATAGCTTTCGTTACATTTTCAAATACACAATTAAATTTAAATATTCATTCCAAAATAAACTATTTTGGATGAACTTCTTGTTTATAAAAGTGTCCTAAAAAGGATTTGCTTTTATTAAAACGTTTAAATAATCCAAGAGAAAATAATTGAAATGCTTCACACGTGCATATTAAAAAAACCCAAAGAAAATAATTAGGTTTAATTTAAATAAATTCGTTTTAAAAAACTAGTTTCTACCTTTTTTTTTAAAAAAATTGATTCTATATCATATAAAAGAACATAAAGTCTCATTTGCTACATTTTAAGTTGAACAACAATGACAGAGTTTCGTTCACCAAAAGCTCAGACGATTTTCTTCTTTCATTTGCCGTATAAATAGAACTATTTTACGTGATAAATTCGAGAACTAAAAATCGCCATGATACAATGCGGGTCATTCGATTCCATTTACCACCCTCCTTTGCATCCTCTTTATCCATCCCTCTACTGTTCTTTTCGTGAAATAAATAGAAGCAGGGTCGACGATTGAATGCGAAGGTTATCGTTTGCTCGTGAGAACAATTCTTAACTCGCGAACTAGAAAATTTTTAGTTCTTCTGAGACTTCCAGACGGTGGGTATTCGTAGGCGGGTGATGGAACGAACTCGGATTCTAATTTCTCTCCAGAACAGAAAAATGGAATACGCCCACGAAACGTTCACGAATTGCGCGGCAAAACGGATCGTTTGCAAATTCCTGTGTTTATTTCTTGCTTTGTGTTCACGGGTGATTATCTTTTGATGTAGAGTTGAGATAAGCAACTTGGTGTAAAAATTGAAATTCTTTAAATAATTTTGCTGACTGAGAAAATTTAATTCTCTTTCTCGCGCGTGTCCTCTTTGTTTGTTTTTTGTTGTTCTCGAGATTGTTGTTTATATAACCAGTAAGTGTAATTGTTTCTCAAATTCGCAAAATTTTAATTTTCGCACATATATAATGATATTGAGAGGTAACAGGTAAGCACCACTTGGTGCACCACTCCCTCCCCCCTTCTTTTCCATCTGCCTATTCCTTGTCGACTCATTGTCCGTTAACTGAAGGATGACCGCGGTAGCCGGATTGTCCTGGGCACGAACTCGGCGTTGTCCAGTCCAAGTGCCACTGAAGACCCGTTGTGTAGAAGGGTTGATATGAGTTATAAATTTTTTTTGTCGCGTCTCTAAATCCTTCCGTTGGCGTGGTGCGGAAGTTTGGAGATAGGGGTACCAGTTCAGGTATCGTCCTCGTTTCTTGACCGTGATTCAAAAGTAAGAGGTTTGTCGCCATTAGCCCTCGTGTTACATTAGAGTGCCGGTTTATTCAGTAAGCGCTTGGGGGCGGGCGCTCAGGGGCCCGGATAAGCTGGACTTAACCGGGTTTTCTGGTAATTAATTTATATCCGTCATTGCCAAGGGGGCCCTTAGATCTTCTGTGCCCAGGGTCCGAAATGAGCTTAAATTTGCACTGGTGGGACTTATGTTAAAATCAAATCAAATTTTGAATAGGCGAGTCTATTACATCCGAGCAGTAGCGCATACAAAAATTCTTCAAGGAGGGGGTCCAGGGTCGCATAAGTCATAACTTACGCCGCCCACCATATTCTTTTGATTTTGTAGATTTTCAGGAAGAAAACAATACAAAATTAATTAATGAATAAATAATTAGCATTAATTAATAAAATTAATTGTTAATAATAAATACACAATTAAATTTTACGTAATGCATACATAGGATTATAACCAATCGAAAAAATAAAGGGCAATGGGGGGTGTCCGGACCCCTAGGACACCCCCCTTGTGTGTGCCACTGCATCCGAGTTATCAACCAATTCAACTTACCATCGTTTAGCCCAGCGGCGTAACGGAGAATATCAGGACCCCCCTGTAAAGACTGGTTTGACTGTTAAAATTTTATAAATTAAGACTAAAAACGTACTTGGCGTCAGTCTGGGTTAAGCACCTTGGAATCCTGCACCTCCCCTTCCCGATGCAGGGGTTGCGGGTGTGTACGTTACGCTATTGGTGAAGCCGCGACAGATTTAACGTATAACAATCACTTTCAAATTGCATGTTTTGAATGGGGTTTTAATTATTTATACGTTGCACTATTCAGCTGCAACTGAGCTATTGGCGATGGATCTCGTAATTTTGAGCCATTCTCAAATGACAAGGACACCTCTTCTCCAAACTTCTCCACTCCAACGGGAGGATTTTGAGCCTCGACAAATTTCACGAATACTCTTGACCAGTGCTCCGCAACCTTTTCATCGCTGCGGACCGGTCAACGTTTGATAATTTTACCGCGGCCCGTTGAGGGTGGGACACGTTGATTGTTTATATTTTAGATTGTTTTGATTTAACAATTTTAATTTAGTTACATTTATATATATATATATATATAAATATGCCATCAGAATAAAATATAGTTACACCAAAAATGAATAAAAGTGATTTCCGTGGAACAGTGACGCACACAAGGAGGGTGTCCTAGGGGTCCGGACCCCTCTCCCCCTAAGTCCTTGATTTTTTTCCGATTGATTATAATTCTAAGTATATAGTTCGTAAAATTTAATTAAATATTCGTTATTAATTATTAATTTTATTAATTAATGCTAATTATTTATACAATAACTAGTTTTTTACTGTTTTTTGTTGCCGAAAATCGACAAAATCAAAAGGAGCATGATACAAGAATGGTGGACTTTCGACCCTGGACACCCCCCTGGAAAAATTCCTGTGTGCGTTACTGCCGTGGAAAGTTGCGCAAATCCGAGAGAAATGCACCACTTTAAATCAAATGGCAGTAGTTGAATGTTCTTTAGGAGGCCCGGCACCATTTGATCCGCGGACCGGGGGTTGCGGATCACTGCTCTAAATGGTGGGGCTTCAGTTGCTCCAGGACTCGAACTCACCATTATGGTCACGTGTTCATGACCATGACCACTCGTCTACCGCGGCAACATGGGACAACTGAGCTAGTACCCTCCTCTCCTAACTTCCACAACACGCCATATGTACAATACAATATTAATGTGAATTCTATAAGGATGTATAAATAATAGTTAATACAATAACTTAACTCAGAGGCGCAACGGTCCATTAAGGTCAAGGCCTACTTTGCCCAACTCAGTATATACGACCTTGGACCCTGAAGTACATGAGCAGATGTTCCTGTCAGGTGATCAGTCTGTCGCGAAACCTCCAGAGTTAAGTTCCCAAGCAAGCTTGGTACCCATTTATCGATCCACTGAAGGGATGAAAGTCTGAGTCAACCTTGCTTAGCCCGGGATTTGAACCTTGGACTTGTGGTGTGGGAGTGCGAGTTAATACAGTAAGAGTAACAAATTTTGAGCATAAATTCATAACACTGTGACGTCTCTCGCGTTCTTCTTCTAACATAACTCCTAAGTTCTTTGACGGCCACGATTAATGGCAAAACTTTTCCAACCCAATACCAAGAAGAGAAACAGAACGAATATGCAAATGGGATATACTTTAAAAGGATAGAAGGTTTGGTGAGATAAGACGGCAAGCCTAGAGATAACTTAGTACGGAATTGTTCGGAATAAATGTTAGACGTCCTACAGCTCTGGAAGAAGGATACGCTCATCGTCATTAATAAGATTAATAATAAGAAGGATTAAGAAAGCCTGATTATTCTCTCCTACAAATAACATAATAGGAATATCTTCAACCTAGGAAGGAAGGTGACTCTATAAAAGGTAATATTTTGTATAGGAAGTTAGATTAGACAGTTAAATTATTATAATTAAGATAAGTGATCTAGTTGTGCGATCTGACTTGAATATTCAGTTTAATTGGTGGCTTATTCTCACTTAAAGAAAGTTGTTATTTAGAATTAAGTAATTTAAGTTATTCTTAATAAAAGCTGTGTTAAGAATTACAAAATGTCTCATCATTTAGATAATCCCACACCTCTAGCTTACGCGAATCACCCAAGACATAGTTATCACAGGATGACTATGTCTCAACACATGCATTTATTTAGTACCACTTTTTTTTCCGTGGAAGAAGTAAAATGTATGAAGATTTATGTTTTTTACCTTGAGTATAATAGAGATACTAAACAGAGATTTTATATTATTAGTGGAAGGTACAACTAGTAGTATTGTTTTTATAGCATAAATTCCGAGATAAAAACGTGAATCTATTTAAAAACATTTAATTTAATCCTAGCCAATAGGCCAAAAAACTAATATTTTATTGCGCGCATCCAAACTTAAAATCTCTTAACTACCTGAAATCTTTCCAAGAACCCCTGCTCTTGTGCAACTTTAATTAAACTTTAAAAAAAAATTCTTTTAGGGGGAAGTTGAGTTGCAACTAGCTTTAAATATGACTGATACTTACTACTGAGTCAACACAAAAGAATTATAATGACGAATATCATTTTGGCTGACGATCTGAGCGACGCCTCTGTATAACAGGTGCGTTCTGGGGGTGAAGAAGAGTCTATTTGAGGTAAGAGGGGTAAGGTCAAAGGCGCGTTTCACCGACCCACTTAGAGCATAAAGAGAGTGTTGTGCCCCGACGGTTTATTTCTGCGTCTTTCAAGGGCGAAAATGACACATCCGCGAGGCATCTCCCAAACGATTCAAGGGAAGCGCGTTTCGGAATTAATTAAAGCAGACGATTAAAAAAGGTTTGGATTAATGACAAATGCAATTAGTATTTATTGTTGATAGTGAAAAAAAAATAATAATTTGAATGGTAAAAAATTAATGGGTTTGTTTCTTATAAGAAATAGAGGATGGATTTATAAAAAATCTTTAAATAAACAAATAATATAAAAAAAAAAATTAAGTCAATTCCTACTTAGATCAACAAAGAAAATTTTTATTTTAGTTACTTTTAATTTAATAATTGCAATTATATATAAATATATATATACATATGACAGAATCTCAATATTAAGTGACAAAATATAAAGCGATTTTCTTTGCAAATTTCCATTTCCCTTTCTATATAGGGTGTTGGACTATTTTTTTTTGCTTCTTACTATATTTATTTATTAATTAAATTTAATTATTCTAATGTCGCCCATCCGGTATAATGGTTAGCGATGCTTACTACTGTGCCGAACGACCTGGGTTCGAATCCCAGAAAAAGCATGGATGTTTGTGAATGTGTAGTGCCTTTGTGGCGTGGGGATATTCTAAATAGCAGTCGCACAAGTCCTGTCGTGAGATTGGTGGGAGGCCCCTGACCACCCCTAAGGTGTTTTCCTTTAGATTGGGGTGAACCCAGCCAAAACGTATTGTCACATGTATGGTACTCAAAGCTAGGGCTAACGACAGGTGTATAACTAGCCCCTTATTACGATGAATTCGTGGGACTCGATCTGACATTGTCAGATTGATTGATTGAATATTAACGTCACACTGTTCAGTTACACGAGGGCTTTTGGCGACAGACCAGGTAATTTTGAACCATGGTCAAGTGACGTGGACGACACCTGAGCTGGCACCCCCTCTCTTAACTACCACACCAACGGGAGGACGTTTCAGCTCTCGACAGATTTAACGTGCATCGCTGCCCTACACGGCGGGTCTTTAGTGGTACTGGGCTCGAACTCATGACAAATCAAGCCACGGTCCGATACCTATACCACTCGGCTACCGCGGCCCATGACATTGTCAGACAAGTGGCATTAGTAACAACAGCAACAATTATTCTAACAAAATAGTATAGTAAAAAGAAATCACATTCTCAGAAATTAAGCCATCCCAGGTGGGATTCGAACCCACGGCCTTTAGATTAGAAGTCCAGCGCGCTATCCATTGCTCTACAGGGACGCACCGAGTGATTTTCCTTTCAATATATGCTGTTGGACTATTATTTTTATTTGTTATTATTTATTCGTTAGTTAAATTTAATTAATGAATTTATATACTTGAAAAATTGTATTATAACATCAAGTGTCATCCGCAACAAATTTTAAAAAAATTATATTTGAACTTGAGGGGATGCATAAATAGTATTTCATTAACGATTGAAAATTTAAACAAGATATATATATATAACTAATAGTAAAAATGGGGATAAAAAACCCCAAAAGAAGAAAAAAAAAAAAAACTCCACTATTTTATTCGAATGGTTCTGAAATAAAGATGATTTGTGAGATATATATAGGAAATGGCAAAATAACAAACGAGTTACGTGCGAAAACATAAAAGAAAAAGAATCAAAATATGAATATTACTTCTTTAATTAAACAACAAAACTTATATTGGAAATGGATTGGAAGTACCAAAACTTTTAAGACTCGAAACTAGTGACAGAGGTAGGTTAGAGGTTCTGATCACGAACTCATAGCCAGCGTGTCAGGAGTTCAAAACCAAGAACCACTGCAGACCCACCGGGTAAAGGGGTTTATGCTCATTAAATCTGTAGGAGGCTTAACATCCTTCCATTGGTGTGGTGTGGAAGTTAGGATAAGAGATTGCCAGTTCAGGAGTTGTCCGCTTCACTTGACCGTAGTTCAGAATTACGAGGTCCGTCACCAAAAGCCCTCTTGTTTCTTTATAGTGCTATGTTAATATGAGTCTCACTCGCTCATTCCACGTGTACTCAGAATCCTTATCTTATCAGTACGGTGATAAGGGGACCCTCACATATTCCTCCATCGGTAAAAAGGAGAGATGTAATAACCACCTCTTCTCTATTCCTCCTACACGGCTCTACCCCCACGGTATGTTTTAACTATCAAAATATTTATTTATTTATTTTTTATTTTACTTGCATATATATAAATGCATATAGCCAATAATAAAACTTTAAAGCCATACAAATAATCTAGGAAACTTGATCATACATAAACAAGCAAAAAATTCATCCTATAAATAAGAGAAATATAATAGAAACAGAAACACCACAATATTCAATACGGATACTCATACGTTAAATATAGCAAGTTGAGGATTGTTTTTTGAGTGGGGTTTATCCAGGCATGAACAATTAGAGGAATTTTCCCCTTTCTGCTTACAATACTGAGCAAATATACAAACATAATAGACTGAACATCAATATATATGTATATCAGAAAAAGCGCGAACTATGCATTTTTGAATGCAATTTTTAGGTAATTTTCCTTTTTCTTGTAATGGATTTAGATATTCTATCCATTATTTTCAGTAGGTCTTAGTACAGAATTATTAACAGAAAGGGGGAAGATTGGCTGGCCAAAAAACATGTTTATCCCCACTTTTATATAAATTATTTTATATATAAGAGCTATCCTAAGTCAGCAATGTTTATAATATTGTAGTATCCATATATATATATTCTTATTCTCTACAAACAAGAGATAAACATCCAACAATCACATTCGAAAAACACATAGACAGTAGGAAAATCACACAATGAAGGACACATGAGCAACCGAAATTAAAATTATAAAATGGATGCTGCAGCACTATAAACATTGCTGACTTAGGACAGCTAATATATAAAATAATTTATATAAAAGTGGGGTTGAACATGTTTTTTGGCCAGCCAACCTTCCCCGTTTATGTAATTAATACTGAGCAAAAACCTGTTGAAAGTAATGGATAGGAATATCTAAATCCATTACAAGATAGAGGTAACTTACCTAAAAATTGCACTTGAAAATGCAGAGCCCGTGCTAAATCTGAGTGCTATAAATAAGTTATTGCCAGATTCTGGACCCTAATGCAGATTCAAAGCATGTGAATGGCTGAAATGTAGCACTTAACAAAAGTATAAAAAGAATATATATATAAACATAAAATAGGTATAATTTTACACAATTTTACTGAAAATGTATACAATAAAGCGTAAATAAAATGAACTGGTAAAATATTAATATAACTCTAGTCTAATGACATGATGGTCTATGGCCTGGCATTTGATAAATAAATAAATATATGTTAATATAACTCCTTTCAAACACCAAAAGGTTTTTAATTAAAGTTGCAAATTGTAGTATAGTTTTTTAACCTTTGCAACAACAATTAAAAACGTATATTTTGTTGCATTTAATATTTTTTGCTATCAGTGTACAACGATGGAAACATTCTAAGCTAGAAAGACAACACTAAAAAAAATAAACAAACAAACAAAAAATTTAATAATATTTTCTCACTTTCATAAGCCTTCCATTCCAACACGAAATATCATATTTATGAAGCTGACTTTCAGGTTTGATCTCAAAATAAGGAAATCTACAAAAAACAACCACATAAATAACGCGCTGCTTTATTGTATTTTTATTATAAAGGCACGTTTATAAATATGTAAAGGTTGGTATATTATTTTATGGCCATATCTTCCTTTTTTGTTTTCAATACGAAAGTAAAGGTTTTCGAACGATGAAAATGAAAACACTGACACATCCCATCAGAATGGTTCTTATTACAGATTAGGGTTTGGACTACAAATGCAAAAAGGACAATGAAAAATTTCAAAAGCTAAGCCATTCCCGAAAATTCGAAACAAAAATATAATAAAATTCAAGGATTTTTCAATGTAAAATAACGGCCTTTAGTTTATTATATATTTTAAGTGCAATTCAAACTTGCAAGTAAAATCTTTCGCAAAAGAATTGCTTTCATTGAGTCAGCTCTTTACAATATCACCCTCTACTGCAACGAATTCTTCCGATGATACAGTAGGACAGTCCAGTAATATAGAAACTTTTTCAAACATTTCATTTAATGTCTGGTGTTTTCCGTATTTTGTTCATACCTCGAAGAGAAATATTTTTTGTGTTCAGCGATTTTCGTTTCGTGTTAAGAGAAAAAAATGCATGAAAATACATGGTAGTTTGTCGGGACAGTTGTATTATTTCGTCAAGTGTTTTCGCGTTAAAAGTATTATATTGTATATTATTATCTTTTTACTGCCACGCATGCCTTATAGAAAGAGTAAATAGTATTTATTAATAGAATGCAAATTCGCGCGCTTCTGCATGCTGATTTTAGGAAATGGAACTAAAAGCTCTAAGATTTCTCTTACATTTCGGGGCCGAAAATATCAATACGGGCGTTTGCATAACAAGCGCGTAACACCTTTAAATTCCGAAAATACACCTTCACTTCCTAGAAGTGGAAAATCTTTAAAACTTTAGAGGAGGTGCGTAATCGTGAGAGATTAAAGGAAAATTTATTTTCGGTAACTGTTTTATCGTGTTTTGAAAATTTTCTCATTATAATAGTATAAGAACTGTGTAATATAAATAATCTACGCGTTAAAATAAAGTTTGTTACTAAAAAATAAAAATGTAAATAAAAATAGGCCGCAATAGTTCGAAGGTCCCCGATGAGAGTTTTGTAGCGGTGGTATCTATATAAGCCAGTAACAGACTTCGGACTGCAGTGATCAATTTGGGTCCAGGAGTATGTTATGTGCTTACGAATTAGAAGGTACCGAGTTCTATCCTCCACAGTTTTACGACCAACGATGTTCCAACTAGAGTACTGTTTCTCTGAAGAAAACTGTCGTGTAGAATATAAATGGGACCCTTGCTACACTAAAAAAAAAAAAAAAAAAAAACTACCCCTTCCCCCCAATGAGTCGCAAGTTAAGAGAGTGGTGCATCAACGCAGGTGTCATTCTCACTACTTGACCACTGCTCAGAATTACGAAGTCCGTCGCCAGTAGCCCTCGCATTGTGTTAGCTTGCGACGTTAATAAACAGTTACTCACTCATTTCAGAGTAGTTGAGAGTGAGCATCATCTCTGTTCTTGTCCTCGTCACTTGAATGTGGTTCAGAATTGCGAGAGATCTTTCCAATAAGGTACACGAGAACGGGATTTGGGGGTTCAACCCATTCCTTTCATAAAGAAACATATTTTTATTTTCTGTCATAAAAGTTACGCTTTTGTGTTTTTGTCTACATGTTTTTGATGTGTAACATCTTTCCTCTCGGTTGCTGGATATTTGTTGGGAGTGATTTCGTGAAAAGAGACGGATGTGTGTAACAGGATGTGACGTAAGCGCACGCTACTTGATTTGACCAATGAGAGTGCGTGGCTGTGGCTTTTCGCTACCCTCGCATGGGGTCCAACTCTAGTAGCCATCAAGCCCTCGAACGCTTGACTCAAAATCCGTTAGTCACGATATTGGGAGACATAAGTGCGGCAGAATGCTTGTTTGAAAATGGACAAACAGTGATTTCGGTGGTCGTATACATTTCTTCGAATCAAACGGATAAAATGAAGGTGGTTCTGCTCTTTTAAAAAATTATCACTCCCTTCCCTCGATTTTGAGGGGTGATTTTAACTTTAACTTCAGTTTGCCAAAAGCTGAGCCGCTCATAGATTTTATAAATGATAAACTCAAGCTCGAAATGAACACAAATCAAAATGTGTTGACTGCTAACAGTGGTACTGTTATTGACGCTGTTTTTCAACGGTTTTGAAATACTTTGAAATCACAAGTATATGTGTCATATTTTAGTTATCATAAGTCTATTGTCTCCGCTCTTCCCCAAATTGAACAAGAATAATTATTTTTGATAAAATATTGCACATTACTCCTTTTGTTAATTAAATACAATTTTCATTAAAAATATAATTATTGGATAGAAAATTATTTTCAATCATACCCGATTCTCAATTTTTTTTTCAGGAAAAAAGTTAATATTGTGTATTTACCAAGATAACATGTCAGATGTTACACATCATATGCGTACTGTAAGACTCGTTTCTTTTTTTAAAAAATATAATCTCACCCATGAAAGAGAAGATTTATGTACACCACTGGATCCATCATTAAAAGCTATCGTGTAGCCATGGACGTCTTAAGGCATGGGCCAACTGGGCCAGGGCTTCAGCTACAATGGAGGCCTTCTCTCGTTCTTGACTCAGTCTTAATAAGATCTCCCGATTCGAATATTTTCATTGGTCAAATGTTATTTCCAGTTGCATTCTCCAAAAAACAGAGAATTTCGGACGATATGTCAACTGGTTACATGTGATGGGTAGCATTCTTGTATAGGCCTAGGCCTACCACCAAACACCATCATTACTCCTTCTGTCAAAAGGTGGCAGTCGGTCGAGCCGGTTTGTGCGAGTGAAAGTCATACACTTTTGTTTCGGGTTATTGTTTGTACGAGTATTTCACAATGTATGCTAGGTGTGTCTACTTTTATGGGTCGCATGTGGGGCCTACATTTACATTTGTGTAGAGGCCCAGGGCCTCAAGAAGTCTTCACACGTCACTGCGTGTAGCTTCTAATTCTTGTGACGAAGAAACTCAAACCAAATTAACCAATATTAACAAACAAGTAATAAAAAAAAAAATTAAGTCAATTCTTACTTAGGTTAACAAAGAAAAATTTTATTTTAGTTAATTTTTATTAAATAATTACAATTAATATAGATATGTATATACACATGGCATATTCACAATATTAAGTGACAAAACAGAAAGCGATTTTCGTTGCAATTTTCCTTTCTATATATGGTGTTGTGCTATTTTTGTTTGTTTGTTTGTTTGTTACTATTTATTTATTAACTAAATTTAATTATTCTAATAAAATAGTTTAGTAAAAAGAAATCACGTTCTCAGAAATTAAGCCATCCCAGATGGAATTCGAAGCCACGACCTTCGGATTAGAAGTCCTACAGGGACACAACGAACAATTTTCCTTTCTATATATGCTGTTGGACTATGAATAACTAATGAATTAATATTTGAAAAAACTGTATTAACATCAAGTGTCATCCACTACAAGATTTAAAAAAAAATGCATTTGAACTTGAAAGGATGAACAGAAAGTATTTACTAACGATTGAAAATTTGAACAAGATGTATGTATATATATATAAACAAATATATATAGGTAGAGAGTGTACTAATAGTAGGAATTGAAAAAGGAATTTCAAAAATTAAGGGGAAGTACATGTTTAACTTAAAATAGGAGGCGGTGTATTGCTGGAATTTTACAGTATTATTAGTAAAAAAAATAAATAAAAAATTGATTTTGTTTATAATAAATAAGAGTATTGAAATTAATTTTACATGCCTGTATACGAGATATTCTCTTAAAAATTAACTCGGAAGAGTTAACGAGTTTCCTAGAATATATATATATATATATATATATATATAATGCTGAAAATACGAGGCATGTATTTCTGTAATCTACCCATCTATTGTTCTTGTATAACACACATTTGGTAGAAAGTAAAATTCAAAAAATACTTTCAACCTTTGACATAACCTAAAACAATCTTTCAAATCGTCTGTCCAGTTATCTAAATTGAGGTCCGCACCGGCTAGTTCGAATAATCAGCATATTATCCTATCGTTTGATCCAAATATCTTCCATCTCCACCTACAGTATAGGGTACATCGTGATCAGAAACGGTCAACCTTTGAACGAAAAAAAATGCGTAAGCAAGAAAGAGAAAACAACGAAGAAGCCCTTGCGGTTCGTCGCACTTTTCCGGCACAGGGTCAAATCTGGTCTAAAAGATTAGAATAACCCTGGGATCTTCTGAGAG
The DNA here is from genome assembly GCA_019973955.1 of Trichonephila inaurata madagascariensis. NCBI lineage: Eukaryota > Metazoa > Arthropoda > Arachnida > Araneae > Nephilidae > Trichonephila > Trichonephila inaurata. The sequence goes on along the minus strand of BMAV01017724.1, from coordinate 291,052 downwards.
GACCGGTCCCAGACGATAAAAAAAGAAAAAAAGTAACCACCCCACAACTATAGCTCTTTCTGCTATTGTGTCAGGCGTTGAACTTCCCCGGTGTGGACGCGCTTCAGTAGATGCCTGTCTTTGTGGACATCCTTTGATGAAGAATTTCTCACTTCGGTCTCACCCCACCCCCCTCATTTTCGTTCCACTTTGAAAAGGAGAAAGGAAATCGTTTGGTGGCTTTCTTAACAAGGAAGATGTTCTAAAGATTGTGGTTGAAGGACATTGTCCAGCGTGACCAAGAGTATCTTTCGAAAAGGAATGGTTTGTTGTAGGGCAAAAATGGCCATCTTGTGTTGAATTTCTGAATAATTCCGTGTGAAACATTTATAGGTGTCATATTTTATCGCATGTTTTTCTTTTGTACTTACAAGATAAATACTAAAGAATAAATTTAATTTGTGTAGAATCTTTAATAATAGACACTAATTAAAGAAATGAAACTTGGTGTCTACTTAATAAGAAACACTGTATTAAGTATAAAACTCAAATTCATTGGCACAACAGCCTATGAGGGCCAGGGCCTACTGTGCTTATCCCAGTATACGTGACCATAGGGCGCTGAGGTGCATGAGCAGATGTCTCGATCAGGTGGTCACTCTGAAGCGAGATACCCGTGTTTAAGTTCCCAAGCAAGCTTGGTACTCATTTATCCACCCACTACAGTAGGGATGAAAGGCTGAGTCCACCTTGTCCAGCCCGGGAATAGAACCCGGACCTGTACTGTAGAGGCGCGAAGCGCTACCACACGACCACTAGGCCTTCTTATATTAAGTAAAATATTAAAAATATGGTTCCTCACGAAGAAGCAATATAATAATAATAATAATAAACAGCAACAATATGTTCCTTGGGGTAAAATCTAGTCACAGCAGGGTCGTAGCTACCAGCATATCAATGATACAGGGCCCCCAAACTACAGAGGGCCCAACATGTGTGACAGCAGTCCCACTAACAGGGTTCTCATATCTGAAAAAAGGGCCTCGAAGGAATTTTGATACAGGGCCCACTGAGTACCAACTGAGTTAGTAAGTCACAGAAAATGTTTTTCTATCCAGTATTTTGACAGTTGTGTCATTCAATAAGAAATGTGACTTCACGCACTATTTATATTTGGTATCTGTTATGCATTTCCTCCCCTAAATTGCTGTGTCCGCGGTATCCTAGTGGTCAAGTTCACAAACTAATGGGAGGTGTTGTCGAGTTGCGTATTTGAAACCTAGTGCCCTTGAAGATTCACCATGTAGAAGGGCTGGTGCACGTTTATTCGGTAGTGACTCAGTCTTCCTGTCGGAGTGGTGTGGAAGTTTGGCGAATGATGGCCAGATCAAGTATCGTCTGCGTATTTTGATTGAAGTTCAGTTTCGCCTTTTTTTCTTTTAAGATTTCTTTAAAAAAAAAAATCTTAATATTAAATGAGTGACTTTCACGGACTTCCTAGAAAGGCACTGGGGGACCCCCGGGGGTCCACGGACTACAGTTTAAGAATCGCTACTCTATAGAGTTTTGGAAACTTTCTGTGTAGGTGTACATTTGTCATCTACGAACAGAAAGTCTGGCTCACTGTACCCCGAAAACCAATCAAATATCCAGGAGAAATTCGATGTAATACGCTTTTCTGTAACGGTACATGTATCAAAGAGGATAGTGGTGGTGTTTTACAATGGTGTTTAATTCTAATCTGTTTTCATATTCATAAGAAGTCCAGAAATGTTTTTGAGAGATAATATAAATTCACAAAGTTGAAAATCTGCAGCTGTAAGTATTCTGGTTAAAAGGCAAATTAGATTGCTTAGTTAGAATGACTATCTAGAAATATGTTGGGTGAGAATTCTTCCTCTGGTAAGCACGTAAACATGTAATTAAAAAAGTGGGGAAATAAGCCTTTTATATAATTAAAAACAGCGAATCTTTTTAAAAGTAATATTTTTCACTCTAGAATATTTATTTTTTTTTACTATCAAGAATTGGTAACCATCAGGGACGCGTCTTAAGCCTTTTTGAGGTCCTTGGCCCAGAGAAATCTTAAGATTTTTTCAGGCCCTGGGCCCCTATGCAAAAGTAGGCCCTACCTGTGATCTTCAAAAGTAGACAGTTATAGCATGCTTTTTTAAATACTCGGACAAACGGTAATTTGAAACAAATAAATGTGCAGGACTCACAAACCTAGGCAAAAATTGGTTCGGCCACATTTTGACTAAATGATGTTGAATGTTATTTTATGGTATTATACCTATTCCTAGACATGGACAACAGTCATCACATAATGATACAGTCTTACCACTTTTACCAGTTGACATGCAGTTTGGAATTTCCTGTTTTTCGGAGAATATGAACAGGAATAATATTTGACCATTAAAATTATCCGGATCATGATCTTATTAAGACAGAATCGAGAACGAAACATGGCTCCCACTGTGGGCGAGGCCCCGGGCCCAGTGGACCCATGCCTTAAGACGTCCTGGCGCCTAGAGTCGATTGCGCGTTACAATTTTTTTCCTCCAACTGAAAAAATATATTTAGAATAATTACAACAGATGCCAACTTGAGCAATGTAATTTTAACAACAAACTATTATTTTATCAGCAAATAAATAAGAGTTTCACGAATTATTGATTTAAAGCAGACGATAATAATATGAAAGAGAATTTCAACCTAAGCAATATCTATAACTACTGTATAACTTGAATAATCAAACAAAAATTAGCTCAAAATAAAGAAAAGAAATTACAAATAGAGCTAAATATCTTACAATACGAAACAAATTAGTTTCTTTTATTTATTTTTTCATTTTCTGATTTTAAAATCAAGACTACGAAGCACAGTTCAAAAACTAAATCGAAGATGTTGAGAACGACTATCAGTTTTCAATATCCATTTTTTTTTTTTTAAAGTGTTCCTTTTGCGTTTGTCAAATCCTGCGTCATTCGTTGCACAAGTGGACAATTATGACGTCATGTCTATCAACTCATGGAAAAAAGTGCTCACACAGAAGCGCACGCATTTTATTATCGCACCGTCGATGATGATATTTCAGCTGTCCACAGAACAATGCTACCCATCCTTCCACACACAGAAGAAATGAGAGAAAGTATCTAATAAAGCAATACATTACCCAGGACAATTCCTTTTTTTTCCTTCAATGAAAGAGAAGCGCTCGTGAATTAGTCATACTTCGAATTCCTTTCCCAGATTTTTTTCGTACAAATCTTTTATTCATTTTTTTGGATAAAAAGTAATTTTTATTGTGTGAAAGTTAAATAATTTGATTTAGTTTTAGTTTATGTTTGCATTGGAATAATAGTTTAACCCTTTTAGTTCTGTGAAGCTGTTTTGAAGCTCTTGATATTGATCACTGAATCAATGTAGGCCTCATAAAATTTCAAAATCTTAATCTCTCTCTATATAAAAAAAAGTTTTCCGCGCGTGATGCTGTAATAAATTTTTAACTTCGTTAAAATTAGCTACAAGAGATGGCGCTAGGATATTTTTCAAATTCTACTATTATAGTTCACTCTCCCTCTCTCTCTCTCTCTATATATATAAATATAAACTCAAACTCAGTAGCGCAATAGCCCGTGAGAGCGTGTGCCCATCTCAGCATAAATGACCATTGGGAGCTGAGGTACATGAGCAGAAGTCTCGATCAGGTGGTCAGTCTGAAGCAGAATCCCCAGTGTTTTAGTCTCCAAGCAAGCTTGGTACTCATTTTATCGACCCACTAAAGGAATGAAAGGCTAAGTCGACCTTTCCCAATCCGGACCGGACTCGAATCCAGGACCTGTAGTGTGAATGCTCGATGCGCTACCACTCGGCCACTGGGCCATATATATTATATATTGTTCAAATTTTCAATCGTTAATAAAATAATTCATCCATTCAAGTTCAAATACATTTTTTTAAGCTTGTAGTGGATGACACTTGATGTTAATACAGTTTTTTCAAATATTAATTCATTAATTAAATTAAAAAATGAATAAATAATAACAAACAAAAATAATAGTCCGATACCATACATAGAAAGGAAAATCGATCGTTGTGTCCCCGTAGCGCAATGAATAGGGCACTGAACTTTTAAATGTCGTGGGTTCAAACCCCACCTGGGACGGCGTAATTTCTGAGAAGGTGATTTCGTTTTACTATACTATTTTATTGGAATAATTAAATTTGATTAATGAATAAATCGTAACAAATAAAAATAATTGTCCAACACCCTATATAGAAAGGAAAATGTGGAAAATGTATGTGCATATGTATATACATATTTATATTAATTGTAATTATTTAATAAAAAGTAACTAAAATAAAAAAAAATTTGTTAACCTAAGTAGGAATTGACTTAATTTTTTTTTATATTACTTGTTTATATAAAATAAATCTATTCTTGGATACGAATACTTTAGAAATACATAATACATGTTAATTAGTTTTACAATTTGAGCAATGAGTATGAACAATTGTATAATTTGTATAATGAGTGCTGGTCCAGTTAGGCGAGCAGAAGGTAGTCTCCCTTCCCCAGATTTTTCTTAAAGTATTTTTAACTGAATAAAGCATGAGGAAGAGTAATCTCTCGCAACGGGACGATAAACTTAGGTTATATTTCGTCAAACTGAGGAAGTCAAAATTTGATTCGAGTTTTCAGAATATTTTGATATATTTGCTGGTATATAAATCAAAATAATCCAAGGTGATTGATATCTACCAATGTAATAGATTATTTTACACTCAATAATACATTTTTGCTCAAT
>BMAV01017724.1:233660-264274 GCA_019973955.1 Trichonephila inaurata madagascariensis | reverse complement strand
CTCCTTATCTATATATATCTTGTTCCAATTTTCAGTCACTAATAAAAGTCTTTCTATTCATCTATTCAAATTCAAATGCATTTTTTTTAAACTTGTAGTGGATGACACTTGGTGTTAATATAGTTTTTTTTTAAAATATTAATTTATTAATTAAATTTTATTTTTTAATTTTAAATTTATTCTACGTTATTTCTGCCGTAGTTACAACTAATTGCGACAGATGGCGCCAGTACGTTTTTCTAACAAAATAGGAATTGACGTTATTTTGTAAATTTTTTTTTATACTACTTGTATTTTAAACTAGTTGAATTTCTTTTTGAACTACGTCTGTTTTTAAGAGATATTTTTTGAGCAATATCATTGCTAGTTTATGAATAATATTTTCACAATTTATTCATAACGCATTTTATTGTTTACCTCATTTTGTAATAGAACATGATTAAACTTGAAAATTGCTTCAGAAATTTAACATTTGAATCTATGAATGAAAATTTGTTCCTTTTAGTTCTTACTACAAATAACATTTTGTGTTGTCCTAATTTGTATTCTGTGTAATCATTGCCCATACCGTCCTGAAAGTTGATACCTTGTCAACCTTTGACAAAGTCATAAAAAAAAGGACAAGGTTTTATTATTAGCATTATCTGGAACAGTTTAATTATGCTTATTAAGGATTCCTTACTCTTTTCACCTAATCAAACCGGTTTGATAAAAGCACCAGTTAGATATTAAAATTATGAGAGAACAAGAACATAAAATCGTCAATGTAAGCAAAAAAAAATCGAATAAATTTGTATCATTACAATTGTATACTGACAAAAAGTTTGCATAAACGTTTTTAAAATTCCAAAGTACAGTCGGACCCCGATTTAATGAACTTTTTCTTTCCCCTGATCAAAATAAAGACAAAAAACCTATTTAACGAATATTAAACCCCGAATTCGTGAATTATTTCAACAACCCAGAAAATTTGTTTCATTAGTCTGGATGAGAAAAAATAAGACTTGAAATGACATTCTTTTGGCCCGGAACAGAAAAAAGCTCTTCTTGTAAGTAGCAAATTTCGACAGAGAAGGATGTAATCCAGCGATACTCAACCTGCGTCCCACCGAACCTTTTTAACTGGCCCGGTCATGGCCCATTACTCTGAGAAATCCACTTATTTAAGAACATTGCATTAAAAATTTGGTGGGAATTTCTTTGTCAAGAAATGAAATATATCAATTTTACTTTTTACTGTCGGTGTCGTACGGGTACGAATTGATATTCTTTTTCTATTTGGAACGCTTACGGTTAGTGATAACAGACAACAGTGAAGTAGCAACAATTTTATGGGTGAAACTAATTTTTAACTATCTTTCATATCTCGCAAGCGAAAGATATTGGAAGAAAATATATCTTTTTAAGACGATTGGGAGGTTGACTATTTTGTAGTGAAAAAAACAAACATGGATCAGTAATTGTTTGATTTGTCCCGAAAGTGCTGCATTTAAAAACTACTAATAAACAGGAATCTCATTCAATGACACTTTTCCTCGAAGATCTCAATAGGCTTTCAACAAATAGGCTTTCTTGAATAATCTTTGCAACAGTAACAAAGTATTTTTTCGTTGGTAATATCACAGCTGGAACAAAGACATTCTATGAAGTTTGTTATGTTATTGGTAATCATATGAAGCAGTTTAATGGTGCAAAAATTGGGTGAAAGAGTTCTTCTTAAATGCTTCTAAATAAAAAATAATAATTAAAAAAGCAAAACAGGAGGTATAATATTTTGTTCAATTTTCCACATTTTAAATTTCCGATATTATCTTGGCCTTACAGCATTTCTCCCTCCCTCTTCACCATTTATACTCATGTTGCGACCCGCGTGTAATAACTAAAATATGTATTCGGCCCACGTGAAATAGCAGGCATATGTATGCGGCCCAGCAGTAAAAAAGGTTGAGTACTCCTGATGTAGCCCAATATTAGACTTTACAGGTGTAGATGAGTCATGAGTGTAATCTACCGCGTGAATTTTGAATAAGGCAGGAAATTTCTTTATCTCATCTTACTCCACAACACAACAAAGGGATATTTTACCATTTGCTCTCTTTCCTGAGAGGTAAGAGGTTTATTATACGTACGATTTTGTAGAAAATTTTGTTTTTTTAAAAGTTGTTATGCATTTCAGGTTGTGGATACCAAATGCGTAGCGATTTTCATGTAGAAATTGATCATGAAACTCCTATCAAAACTGCTGCATTTCCTAAATCCTTACATTGTTTGTAAACTGTGAAAGCATACTTCAGGCAGCAAGATGTAAAGGATGTAATATTTTATTCTCTGCATAAAGTCGAAAAAGAATTCTTCCGAGTCAGGAATCAAAAAGTTTTCAAACATCTATTAGTCAATATTTTAAAATTTCAAATTAACTGGTGCGTAATAATTGGCTAATAGAGTATTTTTAGCTGCTGAATAAAAAGTGTGTAATTTCTAACTATGAATATTTTTTGTGCAGTTGCTTATGGAATTTACCCCGATATTGTGAATACCCCCGATTTGACGAATAATTTACTCGATGAATTCGTTAAATCGGGGTCCGACTGTATTCTTATTATCCTAAAATTGATAGTAAAATAATTAAGCATGATATAATTTTTCGTTTAAAGCGCAAATAGTATTAAATGTAACAAGTAATATAAACAAAAATTTTAAGTCAATTCCTACTTAAATCAACAAAGAAAATTTTTATTTTATAGCTACTTTTTATTAAATAGTTACAATTAATATAAATACGTAAATACATAGGACAGAATCGCAACATTAAGTGGTCATTAATTTTTATTCATTATCACTTAAGTATCGTATTGTCATCCAAAACAATCGTGTATATAAAATTTTAGTTCAACCGAAGGCTTTAAAACGTGAGAAAAAAGCCTTTTCAAGTTTTGACATAAGTCGTCAAAAATGATGCCAACGTGGCTGTGTGTATTTGTAATTCTTTGAACAATTAGTTTTAATCAATTAATTTTTATTAATTATAGTTAAATTATTGTATTGTCATCCAAAATAATCATGTATATAAAATTTCAGCTCAATTGAGTGCTTTAAAAGGTATTTTATTAACGATTGAAAATTCCAACAAGATAAATAAATAAATATATAGAGGTGAGCTAATAATAGGAATTGAAAAAGGGGCTTTTCTTTATCTATTTTCACATTTTAAAGGTTTTGCTAACACATGCGTCCCTGTGTCAAAGGTTGCGATGTATGTTTCAACTCACCGCCCTTATATGTTTCCTCAATCCTTCTATTCCATACATCCGCAAGACAAACCATAGTTTCAGAGAGCGAAATCGACGTCCCAAAGGTATCTGCCAATGCTGAAAAAAAGTATGCAAAACTGGTTATCAAATTCATTTCATTTTATATTCATACTGTAATGATTTCACTCAGCTCTTGGTTAACTATTTATTCCAATATGAAAATTATCAAAAAATAAAATGGTATATTCTATTACAGTTCAATATCAAAAGGGTCCGTAACAATTTCGAGTCTCTTTCGCACTCTCTTCCGTTCCTTGATTTTCCAAGCCAGGAGACCGCTGTACTTCGCGGGCTGGTCCGTAATCACTTCGAGCTCTTTCGTACTCTCTCCCGTTTCCTCGATCTTTCAAGCCAGGAGACCGCTGTACTTCGCGGGCTCGTTATCGCTCTTCCTATCGCTCAAGGGACGTCCGAACCGCTCCCTTCAAAAATCCAGTCTTTTTCTTGTCCGGACTCTCTCGCCCTTTTTATATCATCTCTTTCTCCTAGTCATCCACCGCTCATCTCTTTGTCGGCCTCAGTTCCCCTGGTTCTGCTGCCGCCTTCCGGTCTCGGCTCCCTTGATGTCTTATCCCTCTGCCGCGCCAAATCGGTCTCGTTTCCGCTAGTCCCAAAGAGGCGCCGATGCTGGGTGCACATTTGTATGTTCCCAGACGCGGCGTCATCACCGAGTGGTGGGAAAAAGAATACACAATGATAAGGCGCCTCTTTTTGACAGTCCGGTCAGCTGGGCAAAAAAGGTGCCGAAACTCGACCACCCAGCTACGAAATTCCTTCCCAGAAATTAGGGAAATGCCTGGAATTTTCGCAGCTTCTGTCGGCAAGGGATCTGTTGGAAAATAGGGGAAAGAGATATGCTTCGTCACAATACATTTAAGTACAGTTAATACATTAAATTCAGTCAACGTTTATTTTGAAATTGATTGCTGGTTTGTGTATGTGGCTGTAGAGGGACTTAACATATAGTACATTTATTATTTTATATAAATTTCTTTAAGTTATACATAGATAAATTGCAGTATTATCAAATCTGGATTAGAAAACATTATCAACATGTGTGATGAAAATTATCTTAACTGCTCGAATAATCAGAATACTAACTAAATTATTTTTATCTAACAAACAACGCAGGGCACTCGTTGCTTCTTTAAATTAATAAGCTCTGAGTTCTGTGATTCTTTCCATATTAACTTTTATTCCATGAAAGTAAATTTTATTCTTAGTCACTTTACTTGCATGATTCTAAATTCATTCTTAATAGTTAGAAGAGGGTGATAAATGCTATAGATGTGCACAGGGAAATTTCGCAATACATTCTTCAAAGTCGCAAATATTTTTAATATCAGCATTTGATACTTTCATTAGAATGGGGGAAAATTTCTTTCTGGATAAAGGCCATATACTCGTATCTATGTTAATTAAATTCACTGATAAATATGTATTACGGAATAAAAAATATATAATTTATCCGATCAAAATTCCTAATTAAATCCAAGTCCATATATTTAATGCATGTAAAATAGGCATTGAATGTAACCTATTACAATTAGAATCAGCTTAGTGTATTTTGTGGCTATAATCTACATATGCTAATTATTTAAAGTTTTGTTAACAATAATAAATTGCTATTCCTTCCTTGAAAAAATACTTTCAATAAGTCCATAGAGGGCCAAGGCCTGCTATGCCCATCTCAGTTTTTCTGATCTTGGGCACTGAGGTGCATGAGCAGATGCTATGGTCAGGTGGGCAGTCTGACTTGAAACCCCCAGTGTTTAACTTCCAAGCAGGCACCCAGGGAAGGGATGAAAATGAAACGGAAGGGACCTGGGTCAGCCCGGGGTTTGAACGCCAGACCTAGGGCGAGAAGAGCGATACGCTACCACTCAACCACTGGGCTTTCCAGACATCACTAAGCAAATAAAATAAGCATGGACATTCAGTATTTCATTTTTTAATGTTTTAAGCTAGAAAAAATTAAAGGGGAGGGGGAAGGCATTATTTTAATATTTACATTGAAAGCATATATGTCTCAAGTGCACTGATTTCCTAAATCAAGTACAGATGTTAAGATTAAAATGTCTGAATATCGTAAACATACCCTGTAATCTGGAATTTGTCCTTCTTTGTCATGTTTCAGATAAGTTGGGTTGACTGAAAATGCTTCAGTGATTTCCATTCGGTTTTTAACCCTAGAATAATAAAAATAAAAAGGACAAAGCGTACAAATTATCAAGAAAGACTTAGATCATGAAACTGAATTCAAAATTACAGACTATTTTATTTTACAATAGTAAATAGTTTGAAATAGACTTCTGTACTCACCACATAGCGGAACAGTCAAAGTTAACTAGTAACCATTTGTGAGGATTGAAATTAAAACTGTCAGCGTACTGAAAAATTAAATCATTTGGTAATTATATTTATACATTTCAAACATAACAATTTTGTTCACCAATGTTTCAGAGAACTAATTACTATATGAAAAATTAAAGAAATATTTTGTATTATAAAATAATTCACTTAAAATAAAGACAAGTGATAAATAGATACTATTTTATGCACTTATTTTCCCAAAAATACGTATTAAAGTGTTTTTCAAATTCAAAATAGTGAAATATGTTTGTTCTTTTAAAAAAATTTAATTAAATTGAATCATAAGGAGTTAACTATTTGTTATGTTAATTAAAGTATAATATTAAAAGTAATACAGATTTCAGCAACGTATTATTTTTTCTTTTTTTGGCAATAAAGTGCCAAAAGCATCAATTTCTTTTTTTTTCTTTTCTTAAACATTTATAAATGCTAGTATTTTTCTCTTTCAACATTTACAGTTATACATTTACGAATTTATGAATTGGCAATTCATAAATTCACATAATTCTAAATGAAATCCATTCTTTCTGTCAATAATAAACTGCCATTTGATCTTTAATGTTAATAAAATAATTTTTAATTTTGTTTACTGCATAGAAAATTCTATAGTACCTCAATTCCATCTAAAAATGGTCTGAACTCCGGGCATATGAAAGACGATCCGGCATAAGCAGCATCAACGTGTAACCAAATTTTTTCTCTTTTACCTGAAAGTTATTACAAAATTTATACTCCTAATTATAAAAATTAGATTTAGGCACTTACGTATTACACCTTCAGACAATTCCGTCAAACCAAAAGACGTCGCCAAAAGCCGCAACATACACCCAATAGTGGAAATCGTTCCAGCCTATATTCGAACATAATAATAATAATAACAATGAGACAGATTTTGGGAACGCTTTTAATTGGCGACGTCTTTTGTTTCGACGAAATTGATTGACGGTATACGTAAGTACGACTTTTTCTTATAACTTAAAATAAATTGCACAGTGGCTGAATGGTAGCGTATCACACTTCCATACCACAGGTAGGGGGTTCAAACCCCGGGCTGGGCAAGGTTGACTAAGCCTTTCATTTCTTCAGTGGGTCGATAAATGAGCATCAAGCTTGTTTGAAAACTAAATACTTGGGATTTCGCGTCAGACTGGCCACCTGAGCGGAACATCATTTCATGCACCTCAGTGCCAAGGTCATGAGAACTGAGATAGGCACAGTAGGCTTTGGCCCTCATGGGCGGTTTCGCTATCGAGTTTAGTTTAAAATACATTTAAAAACATGCGCTTTTCAATGATTTTCGGATGTTATTTTAATTCGGAGGTGAATCACAAAATCAACTCTTAAAATATTTTCACAAATCAAATAAGGAAAAAGGACGAGTAAAAACTTTACTTTTTTCAGTTTTTCTGAAAGCAACTAAATGCAAGAGTATTGAATAAGAGAGAGAGAGAGTTATACTAACGTCACTCGATAAAGTAACACGAGAGCTATTGGCGATGGACCTTGTAATTTTGAGCCTCGGTCAAATGACGGGGTCGACATCTGAAGTGATACACCCCCTCTCCTGTCCAAACTACCACACCACGCCAATGGGAGGACTTAAGGCTAGGGAGATTTAATATGCATCAGCCCCCTCTACACGGCGTGTCTTCAGTGGTACCAGGAATCGAGCCAGCGATATGTTGGTTATAAATTTATGTACTTTTAAAAAGAAAGTTTGTGTGAAAAATGAAAGCTGACGACAATGTGTTTGTATGCACCAATTGGCTGAAAACACATAATTGTATTTATCTTGTGACTATGACGTCACATGATTTGAGTTTATTAAACAGAGTAAAACAAGTAATTCATTAGACATCGTTGTTTCTTTGTGATGTTTATCAGCAAGACTGATTTCAAATCTATGTTTATTTGCGTTAAACACATTCTTATTTTCGTTAAATGTACTATCATCTATCTGAAAATCTAAGCAATTGATATTTTTTTTGAGAATTAATTTTTCTAAAGGAAAATTTGCGCAGTTTTATTTTTGTTGTTATATTAAAGTTTCAGGTTGTCTGTTTCTGCTCGACAAAACGCGTTTCAACTTATACGTCTTGTAATGTTGAACTACGATCAAGAACGAGATCGACGCAGGAGCTGGTTTCCCATTCTCGTAAGAAATGCTTCGCCAAATTTATTGAATTCCTAAATTCGATACTCATTTGATGATTTAAAGAATCAAAAATGTCTTCACTTTAATTTTTGTATACAAAATTATAAATAAAGAATAAAGATTTCTGTAAGAATATATGAATCCTCAAAAAATTAAGAAATCCCAACAAAAAAAAACTTATAATTTAATTAATTAATTAAAATAAGGACAATTATTTTTTAAAAAACTGAAAAAGAAAACTTACATATACGTCCAATTTCCAACAAGTTGTCAAAAGCACACGTGTTCGTTGTACCTAACGTTGCTATTACCTAGAAAAAAATGCAAATACAGAAGACATTTGGTGATGCTTGAATCCTATTTACATTTGAAAGATTCGTTTTCAAGACAAAGCAAAAATACCGAGTGTTTCTATAAGAATATCGGAGTTTTAACGCTTTATAGTATTTATTACATATAACATATTAGTATGACTCATACATCGAATGAAAGAGCTACTGAAACAGTTTGTTTGCTGGCATGTGTGCGCGAAACGTGTGCTAATTTTTTGCCTTTCTTGTCGATCAACGCGCTAGTAGAAAAATGACGACTAGTAAACAGAAGGTGTTTTGTGTTCTCCGGTTAACAAAGACAGAATCTGCTACTACTGTGCAACGAGCGTTCTGTATAAAGTTCGGTTGTCAACCTCCAAATGATAATAACATTCTTAGGTAGTATCATCAGTTTGAAACAACTGTCTGTTTTTGTAAAGGCAAAAGTACTGGACGACCAAGGCTGTAACTGGTAACCAACTGTACCTGGTCCTGCCTATCTTGATGCTCTACAACTATGGATATTTCCTCAATCGTTCACCCGATCTGACGCCATGTGACTTCTTTCTGTGGGGGCTCATAAAGGATTGTGTGTACGTCCATCGGTTACCAGCTGACCTTTCAGACTTAAGATACAGGATGGAAGCAGATGCTGCAAGAATTTCCTCAGACACACTGAAAAAAGCTTGGGATGAACTCGCTTATCGACTTTATTTATGCTGTGTGACGAATGGGACTCACATTGAACATTTGTAAACTTATAGGTAAAACTGTTTGAGTTACTCTTCCATTCAATGTATGAATTATACTTGTAACTTATATATGTAATAAATACTATAAAGTGTTAAAATTCCGATATTCTTTTAGAAACACCCGGTATTAAGAATAATATTTTTGCCAGGTACACAATTTATTAATCTATTCAAATAAAAAAAAATATATACATACAATTATGTTCACAAACATAATATTATGGCAGGTTCTTACTATAAATGGAATTTTTCCTTTTGCGATGTCTTCCTGTATGGCTTTTTCCAAGGTATCCCCTCGGAGAGACAGTTGTTCGTCTGCGGGCAAAAGACTAATTTCGACGGCTCCTAACAGAGCAGCCCTCTCCACAGAGGAATGAGACTAAAAGAGTTAGATTATTTATAATATTAGTCAAAGGTGACATTCTTCAGAACTTTCACGTTTTTTTCTAGTTTTGTATACTAGAATCTTAAGAATAAAGAATTCCTCGATAGTGATTTTCTTATCAAGCTAAAATATTAATTTGTAAATCAAATCACAAATTATTTGTTTGAATCCTTTTTATAGGAATAATATTGTTACGAATTTTGTGTAATGAATGTGTTTAAAATATTGTAAATTTATATATCTGGATATGTAATACGTTTATATTACTCTATGTTGTATTTATTTTATGTTAAAGTTGCAATGTTCGCAAGCAACGTCATTCCTTACATTATAATGGCGATTCAATGGAAACTTGGCGATAGAACCAAGTTGGCATCTTTTGGCGACCATGTTGGTGGCTTTGGAGGCCATTTTTGGCGAGTTCATGACCTTCTGGATTCTTCTGGAAATTAGTGGAGAAATCTACTAATGCAACCGGATTTTTCGAGAAAAATCCGTGAATACTATAAATAGGGAGTCGCTCACCGAAACTGAGTTGTCTTGTTTTGACCGATGAAGAATCGACCAGTGATTAGTGATTACTTCGGCTGTTGTGTAGGACGAGCGAGTGCTTGCGAATAAACTTTAAGCATACTTGCATTTTAGACACTGATTGTCTCTGAGAGCCGTAGATGTGAAGACCTTTTGAGAATTATTAAGCGAATTTAAGAGCTATATTTCTGGGATTGTTTTTCGCCAATATATTTCCATCGCTCCTGAAGAGCTGTCTTGCTCTTCAGGATCGATGCAAATATATTTATGATGTATATATATAATTAATGTAATGCAAATATGTTAATGGTTTGTATTGTAACATGCTTTACGTCTGAGAAATGTATTTCTTGCCTCTTATTGCCCATTTTTATTCCACTTGACATCAGACCCATCATAACAGTTTTTTTGAGAATTACTCCGACTAAACGTGGTTTGCGACCCCTTGTTCTATGAGGATTTGCCATTCCCATGCTGCTTACTACCACCCCTCTTAATTTGTCAGTCGAATTTGACAGCACCTTGTATATTCCATTTGGTAAGGGTCATTACATATAAGGCAGTATGTATATTTTTATTGAGCAAAAATGCAATATTACACATACATATCTTATAAATTTGTTTTAATAAGGTTCTTTTAAATTTAATTTAAAGAATAAAATGATTTGAAGAAATTAGATGCTATAAAATCTTACCTGATCAGAAGTGTATGCAACTAGATTTTCCAGTTTGGCTTCTTTTGTTAGAACTAAAGTTCGACTCCTGGCGGCTAGAAGTGCCACCAACGTTGCTTCGCTCGCTGTTCCCTGAACAAAATAATCATGGGTTACAACGGATTTCATGTAAGTACGCTTACGAAATTGATAAATTCTGATAAACTGTTGAGAGATTAGTTAGAAGTTAGAAAAGTTTTTTAGTCAGTTGCCGACAATGTTTTCTATTTATTGATTTTTTTTTATTTTTATTTTTTTATGCAATATTTTCTTCTGAATGTGATCCAAAAATGGAATCAATAAAAGAGGAACTTCTAAAAATATAACTGCCTTGATTTATAAGAAAAACCTTCTTTGTTTGTAATCAGTCAATTTATATTCAGAAAAACTGTAGTTTTGTTGAGTAGTTTACACAGCAGTTAAAGCACCTACCGAGTGAATAGGAGGAAACATAGCAAATGATAGCTTACACACACACACATAAGTTTAAAAGATCAATCTTTGAATAGGAACATTTTTAGTTCTTCATTTTTTTTTGTTTGGGAGTGTAATTTGTGACTTAACCCTTTCGTGGGTCATTTATTTTTCTTTTGAATTTCTCGCAGCTTTTTATGTTTTATTAACAATTAAACAATAGCATTTAATGAAATATATTTTATTTTACCGAATTGCATGTTTACATTTAAATTTTAAGGGTGGGAAGAATACTTCCCAAGGGACCATTCACTGTCATAAAAAAATTAAATTTAATGATGATTATTTGCCATGAAAAGATGAGAAGCACGTTGTAAAGCACAAGAAGGGGACATCCCATTCTGCACACATGTAGCTGGTCTTCATTTCTTGTCCCTTTCTGCGACATTTTCTACATCGTCTATAGTTGGAAACTATCTTTGGCATATGATTTCCCACATTGGCTTAGCACACATTATCCAGAACTACACGTTTCTTTGATTGGAAGCTGGCACAGGGTGTCCTTTCCTTTTCTTGAGGAATATCCGTCTATCAGCTGACGAGCTAATGTTGTACGGAATGTTAGCTGGTCTAAACACTTCTCTGTGTTTCTTTTATTCACTTGCCATAGAATGAAATTATTTATGATGGTAAGGTCAATGAGACATTAAAAGATACGATGCCAAAAAAAAAAGATATGATACGAGATCTTCTTCCTATTTGTCATCTTTCTTTTCTTTGATCGAAGCGATCAACCTCTCTCGTGACATCGTTAAGTACAGCGACAGCTTTTAGACAAGGTACTTCTTTTTTAGTACCATCTTTCTTTTGTCCGATTTACAGATGTTATAATCGTTGGACTATGTGAAGTAGCACAAAACTTAAGCGAGAATTATAGTCTTCCCATCGTTATAATAACAATACCAATATATTACAATGGGTTTTGCGCTTCCCACAGGTGTATTTTGTAAGAACATGTGAATGGGAAGTAATCTTCCCAAAGCCCACGAAAGGGTTAATTTATCAATTTTTTGAATTAATCGTACTAAGTGCATTTGAAAACTGCTTACAACCTTTTGTCACATTTTGTATTTAAGTAAGGATCTTTTTCAGAATAGTAGCCAAGAAGATTTGTGTAAAACAGGTACCGATTTAATCTAAAATATGATCTGATTTATTCTGAAATTGTTTTTCGAATTTGTTTGAAAGCTTAATTCAATTTTAAATTCCGAGCGGTTCATGCAACTTGTATTTTAAAAAAAGCAACTGTTATTAAGAGATCTGGATAGAATATTGAACAACTTAAGGAGATATTTCAATAAGTTGAATTGTTCCTTATTGATTTAATATTTTCTTTATTTTAATGTTGTATTTATGATACTATATTCTTCCTACTTTTTCAAATTCTTAGAAATTGAAACAATGTTGTTCCTACATATAATATTGTTTATTTGTATATGTATTATTTAATTTTTCTATTTAAATTAGGGTGAAAAATTTGAAAATAAACTCATTTAGCATTCTAAATAGAGGCCTTAATCATTTAAATAAGAATTCATCCATGTTATAGAGTTTTCGTTTTTAATTATTTTGTATATCCAAGAGAAGTAAGTTCGTTAAGATTTATTTTAAATTTGCTTTATTATTAAAATCAACAAATCTGATAGTAAAAATTCTAAAAATATCAAATTATTACAGATATCTACTCGTATTAAGTGGATTACCGATCAAGCATATGAAATATTTTCTAACAATTTCACTGCAATTAACTTTGAGATTGAGTCGTACTGCAATATTTTATTGCCTAAGAGTAGCCAGTATTAAAAGTTCCCACTGAGCTCTAAATTTGGATACCAAGCTACCAGATTGGTTTATCTGCCAAACAACGCAACTGTTTTTTCATGTCTCAATTAATAAACTAAATATGAAAAGTTAAGCACATTATATTAGCATAAGCAATAATGCGCGCACCATCAATGATTAGTTTCATAACAAAAAGATATAAGAAAAGAATAAAATAACTACTGAATGTGAACCGAATTAATACATATAATTCAGAGGATAGTAATACTACTACTATATTTCTAATTTTGGTTCTAATAAAACGAGAAAATTCGCAATGATACCTGTATAACACCACCTCCTGGTCCATTGGACTCAAATAAGAACTCTTCCGGCAACTGCAGGGCTTTCCCCAGCCAGTCCATCATTACCATCTCCATTTCGGTACAAGCTGGACTCGATTTCTGCAACAACAAAAATAGAGGATCAGAATCATTTTATGCATTCCTCTGTATCATATTTTGTATATACTTGTAGCCGCGAGGTAGACTAGTTGTTATGGTTAAGAATTCGTGGCTGGCGTGTCATGAATTTCAGCCGTAATACCAGTGAATATCCGCAGCGTAGAGGGGCATTTGAAATCACTTTGTGTATGGGATGTACAAGATCATGGCAAAATATAAATACAATTCAATTGAAATAACAATTAATACACAATCATATTATTTATGGATAGTATTTGTATTTACTTAAGGTATCCGGCTACGTTCAGAATTATAGTTTTGTAAAAGCGTACAAAAACGAATATTTTTTTTAAATATTTAGTGTTTTTTTAGATCAGAATGCGCGTATAAAATTGTTTTAAAAAATATTATTACAATAAAAATTATTTAAATGCAATATTTTGGCAAAAAATTAATTTAGAATTATTTATTTTCAAAATATTCTCCTTTTATGAAATAATATTTTGCATAAACATGGCTAAGACTTCTCCAGAGAGCCTGAACTAGGATTTTATATAAAGTTCACATTATTTTCAGAGTTACTACCAATTGAAATAATTATCGGTGTTTTTTTGTTAAAAATTATCCACTCGGATGTATTAAATTATGAATAAATCCACTTCTAAGTTAAATATTTCAAGCATCCTAGTCCAGATTCTGTACAGAGGCTTGAGCTATATATAGGCAAAATATAATTATTATAGGAGCATTTTCCATAAAAGGAGACTGTTTTGAAAATAAATAATTCTAAATTCATTTTTTGCAGAAAAACTTTATTGAATAAACTTTTTGTTATAACAATATGCTTAAAAGAATTTCATACGTGTATTCTAATCTAAGTGACACTAAATATTAAAAAAAATATTCGTTTTTAAGCTTTTGCAAAATCACGGTTCCGAACGTAGTCGAATACCTTAAATTTCAATGTACTTGATTTTTAACATTATTTTAATTGTTTGCATCATTGTCATCATTAATATCAGCAATACTTAGGCTTTTAACTTTCAGTTATTTCATCATCACGTGGAAGAATATATTGAGGATTTGATGCATAATTTATCATTATTGGTTCATCTAATTGTTTAACATAACACATGGGCACATCGGTGACGCAAACCCATAAGATTTCCCCCTATCAAAAAGTGCCCGACGCGGCTATAGAAGTTTTCACTTCAAAAAAAAAAATTCATATTCACCTAGAACAAAGGTTCCCAAACTTTTTTGCCTCATAGACCCTTGCCATGTTTTCCTATTTGGGTGGACCCCTTCTTACTTAATATTGAATTTTTGTACTTTTATCAACTTGAATATCTTTTTGACTGCTGGTATAGAGCTATTTACTTTAAAAGATTTAATTTTTTTAATTTTGCGAAATATAGTGTTTAAAATTTAAGAAATACGTATTTATTAATTTTAAATTAAAATTTAATAATTCATAAAATAACAGTTACATAAAACAAACAAAAATGCTTTTAAAAGGAGGGATGAATCTGGTCCTTCCATAACAAATTTTTACATTTCAACATTGCCGAGTTTAACCTTAAATCTTCTCGGTTCCATAATTCAGGATAAATAACAAGTATGCGTGTGTCTTTTTAACACCAAAATATTTCTAACATCTGTTTCTAAACTTTACTTAAAGATTTTCGTTAGAGCCTATTCCAATTAATTCCTCTTGAAGTATGACATTTATTTTCTTCAATGTGACCATATGATTCATTGCCTTCTGTGGTATTACCTTAACAGAGTATTCTCAAACCTAATTTCAAAATCTGAATAGAATGCATTAAATGTTGAACGTAGTTTAAAGCGTCATCTTCCTGGCAGATTGTCTGTGACAAAATAAGAAACTGGAAAATTCACGACGTCCAGTATTATACTCTTTTAACTTAATTCCGGTAAGAAAAACTGAAATGATGGTTTTTGTTTTAATAAAATATATGCTTGTTTTAATAAAATGTAATTGCAAATTATCCTCATTAAATTTAGTAAATAAATCTGTTAAGTAGGTAAAATCTGGTTTCCACTTGATTACATTTTCTTTTAAAATTAAAATCACGATCTAGTTTAATGAGAGCCACTATCTCTCGTACGTAGACAATCATTTACAACTCATAGACCCCTAAATTATTTTTTTACTGACCTGGACCCCTTACAGATCGTCATAGACCCCTGGGGATCTATATGGACCACTTTGGGAATCACTAACCTAGAAAGAACTGAATTTATTTCAAATAAAAAAATCTTCTAAGAACACTCATAACAGTAAATGCAAACATTTTCTAGGCATAAGACAAATTTTCGTTTTAAATTGAATGATATGCTTGTAAAATCTACAGTTGTCTCTACACACTTCTACTACCCCTTTAGCAACACAGACATTAAATGTAAAGTTTGAGACAATCTGCAAATTGCTCATGTCTATAAGGCCATTGATATAATTAAATTATATATTTTCTTTGTCTTATAAGAGTCTAAGGGAAGTAAGTTGTAATGATGATGTTATTGCATTGTTATGTATAAAACAGTAGAACATTTGGATAATTCTGAAACAACAAAAATAGCTTTCTTCCGTCATTTGCTGCTGATATTGCTTAAAAAGTCCTTTTCTACCAGAGCAGGGATGGCGAACCAGTGGCATGCGACACAATATTTTGGGCACGCCAGCTATCAAAATGGTTTGCATTTTATTTCAAAATAACAAAGTTATTGCCTTGTCTTAGTTACGTTGTGGACTACAATTGATTATGATGCGAATTTCATCTACGTCTTCATTGAAACAAATGTATTTTAAAGTGTCTGTGTTATATATACGATTTTTAATTGTTGTTTAACACGGCTAGTTCAGCAAAAGAACAAAAAGGGCGATAGTAAGTGTAACAGAGAATTTCAAATTTGGTGAATCTGGAAATATGGCATTATTATTAAAGGCGACAAAGCGGTGTGTGTTTTATGTTCTGCAATAGTGGTATGCAGTACATCGGGTCTGTAAAACGGCATTTTGAAACAAATCACTAATCTTCTTGTCAAAGAAGTGAACCACAGTAAAATAAGTTAATAATATAGGTTATTTACCATCTAATCTGCAACAACAGAAGTCACACTAATGTTTACTCTAATTTAACACGTATAACTAAAACATTTACAGCTATACAGGGCAAAAAGTATTTTTTCGTAGTAAATAAAGAATTTTGTGTTGTTATTATTTAGTTTTATTACACTTTTGCAATAATCACAAGTCAAAATTCTTTGACGGAACGTCTGTACCTCATTAAACACTTCTTTAGAAAAATATGGCACGTTGATCCATAAAGGTTCGCCACCCCGGTACTAGAGGATAGGGATCTGCGTAGCCTAGTAGTCAAGGTCACGGACTTGTGGCTGGCGTGTCATGAGTCCGAGCCAAGTGCTGCTGAAGGGACCACAGCACTTTAAATCTCTCGAGGTTCTAAGTCCTCCCGTTGCCGAGGCAGTTTAAGGAGTGGATGCCAGGTTAGGCGTCGTACTTGTCACTCGATCGTATTTTGTTCAAAATTTCCTAGGTCCGTTGCCAATAGCCTAGTGTAAAATTGTGCTCAATTTTAATATATATAACTCCCACAGACACCTTCTGTTTGTGGGGGTTGTATCCTAAAAAACGTAGACGAAATCTCCAAGGCATTGCCTCTATGGTAAAAAGCAAAAATCTGTTGGTCTGTAGGAGAGTAGGAGTTTTACCAAAGAGAGACCATATCACGTAGAATAATTGCCAATTGCTGAATTTTAAATTCAGCCGGACACGGAATTTTAATATTGGAAGGGGTGAATGGAAGTTACGAGAAATGAGGTGTTAAATCATTTTCATGATTAAAGCTTCATTTTAAATTAGATAAGTTATTTTACAATTCAAGCCGAATCAAAACTGATTTGTTTTAATGGGTTGAGAACAGCCTATACATGCATTCAACAGTTTTTTCTATAAATTTATAAATTTGCAGCGAAGTAAGAAAATTCCCACCCTGAGAACAATTTAGACTAAATTTTCTGATACTGTGTGTCTCTTTACCCCAATTATCTGTAAATCTTATTTTTGCACATTACTGATGTATTTGTACAGTTTGAAGAGAAAAACTTGAATAAATACATTCTCACAAGAACCTAAGTAAACTTATGATGCATTTCTGTGTGCTTTTTTATCAACCGAGAATCTTTCGAGCAGTTTCTACTAACTAATGCAAAAAAAAAATGTATATACCCAGTTTGTTTATAAAAAAATATTTGACTTGCAGTTTTGGAAAATGGATATGCTCTCATTACATAGCAACGATTAGATTCAGATTTAAGAGGGGAACTGTTCTCTAGATAGTTAATATTGCTTTTGATTTTACAGTTTTGATCGAACAAATAGATTCTATTTTCGGTGGGAAAAGGGAATTATGTTATATAAACATAAAAGTTACGTTTACAAGATGCCTATTGTTACACAAAGTAAACGAAATTAAAATTTAGTTCTGGTATAATTAATTAGAGGTCGATTAATTTGTAAGAGATTCATAATGTCTCTTACCCAGGTGAATCCAATGCAGGTGAGAGCACTGATTAGCATATCTGCACACATCGCTGGGTAGGAATTGCCTGTTGGAAAATAAGCATGGAAGTGAGGGGAATTCCAGTGCGTCATCTGAAACACAGAGTATTAGATTAGTGTTATCACATTTTGGTAAATGCTACAGGAGCATATAAATTACACATAACATTTTAATTACTTTGATAAGAATGCAAGTATTGCCATTGAATAAATGGATTCAAACGGTAAACGAAATGAATTCAAATTTTAACATGGGAAGCAGGTACTAAATTTACATATACATATACATATACATAGATATGAATATATGCATATATATGTCGCAGGAAAATGATGAAATTAGAACTTTCATCAAATCCCTAAGGGAGATGATAAATTCACGCAAGATGTTAAAATAACGTCTCTTTGAGGTCATTTCCCTTATGTAAGTAAGTGATTTGATCAAGTCCCCGAACTGTTTTAGTGAAATGATGAAATGAACAAGTCAGCCATTTTTTTAAAGATATGGGGTTGATATTTAGGAAATCGATAGTACTACCTATATGGTTAGGAAGTACAAGGATTCCACCCCCCCCAGGTGGCTCCCCCCCCCATCCCTTAGGGATTTTACATCATCCCTATGGGATAGGATCAATTGACGGGAGACGTTAAAATAACATCTATTCAAGGTCATTTCCATGATGAAAGTAAGTGATTTTATCAAACCCTGAACTGTTTCAGTGAAATGATGAAATGAACTAGTCAGGATTTGCATTGGCAAAATGCTGTCCGGGGGGGGGGGCCACCCCCGCGGGGGCGAGTCCTTGTACATCCTAACCATACATGTAGTACTATCGATCCTCTAAATATCAACCCCATATCTTTAAAAAAAAATGGCTGACTTGTTCATTTCATAATTTCACTAAAACAGTTCGGGGATTTGATCAAAAAATTTACTTACATAAGGGAAATGACCTCAAAGAGACGTTATTTTAACATCTTGCGTGAATTGATCATCTCCCTTAGGGATTCGATAAAAATCCTAATTTCATCATTTTCCTGCGACATATATATGTGAGGGCTGTAAATTAAATAACGGTAACATAGATATAAATCAATTTTTAATGAACTTACATGTACATTTGAATTACATTACTTTTATGTAATCATCAGCAAAACTTATAACCTTTTGCCAAATATCAGGAAGCCGTTGAACACCATTGGCAAAGTGTTGATTGTTGATGTCACGGACACAGCTCCCTACAGTGCGGTGTACAGTTGAAACATCAGATAATCGGTGGCCTCGAAGAGTTTCCTTCGAAAATAGATCGAAGTCACAAGAACTAATGTCAGGTGAGTAGGGAGGGTGTTCTAAGATTTTCCTCTACTACCGTCGCAATTGGAGAGTGGCATTGTTTTCGACATGACAACAAAATAGAGCGATTATTTTGCAATAAATGTGAGTGCTTGTGCCGCATAGCCGGAAGCAAATGGTATTCTGGAAAATGGTAATAGTAGTCTGCGTTGACCGTGTGTCCTGCAAGCACAGCCTGCGCAAGAATCCCACACACAGTCTCCCAGTCGTATGCCACAATCAGTATAACCTGTACTCGACTGTAAATTAAGGTGCGGGGCGAACCTTGGTGACGCTATTCATTTGATTGGCGCTTTAATTCATGCTCATAGGCCCATGCCTACGTCTCATCAATGGCGCCAATACGCTGCAGAAATGTGTTTCCTTCATTGCGATTCCTCTACAGGTGGATGTCAGCCAATGCATACCGGTGCCCTTTTTGTACTTCGGTGAGCTGACGGGGAACCCAGCTGACAGCAATTTTCCTAACGTTGAGACATTTCTTCATGGTGTGCCGAACCGTTTGATGACTGAGACCAGTTTCTAAGGATAGTTCCCGGACAGTCCATCGACAGGTCTATGGAAAGGAGACCGTTCAGAATGTCAATCTAATCTTCAGGAATGGAAAGCCAACCTGTGTGTTGTGTATCCGCAATCTCAGTCCGATCCGAACGAAACGCCTTAACCCATTGTGCAACCGTCCTATACGGTAATGCTTTTTCGCCAAAGACTTTCAGAATTCTCGATAACGTTCTGTTGCATTTTTTGACACGGTGTGACGGCCTCACGCGTCTTTTCATTAAAATGTCCTTTGGGTTCTTTGGGGCCAGAATTAATGGCAACTCTTTTCCAACCAAACCCAAGAAGTGAAGCGTGAAGGAAAGATGTAAATTAGGAAGCTTTTAAATATCAGAAGTTAGAGTAAGTGGGGTGGCAATTTGAGGAATGTTATGATAGTTCGTGATTCAAGTGTGAATAGTTTTTGAAAGGCTAAATAACAGCCAACAGAAGTTATCCGTGTCAGAGATCCCTTAGGTCAAGGTGCATACCATTGCACTCCAGTGAACCACAACTTCAACTAGGATCAGATTGATCGCTACTTCATTCGACATTAAGGTAGGAGTGACTATTTAATATTCGGATCTGTGATAGCATTGTATTTGAGTTTAGGCGAGTTTGTTATTGATAGTGGTCCGGGTTACGCTATTTCGGTATTATATATATTGTGTGTTTATCACCGTAAATTCTCTCACATATATTATTATTACCTAATCTGTTAGAGGTTTAAGTTTAAGGTCTTAATAAAGTCATATTAAGATCATGGAAACTTCTAGTTCTTCATTTATTCCTACACCTCTAGCTCACGCTGATAATCAAGGAGAAGGGCGCCCAAGAGGGGGCGCCCTTACAACGGGCAACCTCGATTTTAAGCCACCACCGCTGACTACCTTTTCAAAGCTTTCTTTAGAGCGATGTAAACGAATCTCTTCACTTTAACGCCACACAACTAACTCCCCTTCTAACTAAATGAATTGTTTTTTGTACTCTACACATCGACAACAGTGCCACCTAACCGTTCCCATATCCTATTTGAGCATGTCAGCTCTTCTGCGACTTTCTAGGTTAAGTTGCCCCTATTTAATTTGCAGCCCTCGTATATATACACTACATCACAAAGAGGAAAGCTGGAGTCAGTCTTAAAATTTTGTTTAGTAAAAGACTGTCTCTTGCCATTATTTTTATACTAATTACTAAGTAGCCCATTTTCTCACTGGTCATGGTAACTTTTTAAAAGTTATTTAAACAAATGTAATTTGGTTCATTTTAAAGACTTTTTGTTTGAGATGGATTATGTGTATGGGCTCTCCAAGTTACAATTTATTTTTTAAAGCATTCAACTAAATCTAAAAAAGAATGTTTATATAGATTTAAAGTTATAGTTTGATTATATTATTTTGGTTTTAACACACATGAAAAGTGTCATTGATGCAGGGATAATTTACAAATGGAAATCCGTAGTAGTTTTAAAAGTAAATATATGCTGGGGTCATCTTTAAGAAAGTATTAAGATAAAACTAATCCATCGCGAAATTCTTGTAATGATTCTGATAACCAAAACATGTATATATTGGCTACTGAATATATCAAGGACTTAAAGTATCTCATTCGAATTATACTCTGAACATATCAGTTATCCTTTGATTTATTCTAAATTTCTCGAAAGTAAATGCTTCCTTGTCATTAAATTACAAAAAGTTCTCTTTGAGAGAGCTGGCCTTTTACACTAGACATTTGTAAGGTTACGTGTTTTTAATCCTAACGGGACATGGTTTGAAATGCTAAAGCTTTTTGTGATTATCAGAACATCTACTTTCTGCTATAAAGAGATACATTTACAGCTGACGAAATAAATTGAGAGATTTTATAGAATTATGTCATAATTCTTGGTTGAAAAAGGATGTTGTCGAAATGAAGGACATTGTAATCCAAAGAAAACGCATTTGCGATGAAAGAAGGTAAGGTATATATCAAAGATAGAGCTTATCTCTTATGTAATTTATATTTTTTCTCCTGTCTATCTTTGTTTATTCCAAAATGTTATTCATGGATTAATTCTGCACTCATTTAAATAATCGAAATTCCAGTTCGTTAATGGCAATATTAAATGATATTCACTTTAATGGTTATAAAACGTACTTGTTACAGTTAGTTACATTTCTTTTAATTTATAATGCTTCAATCTGGTTCTTTTAAGCCACATAAATAACGGAAAGGTTTTGTTAAAATCATTATTCTACACGGAGGAGTAATATATATCTGTGTGATAAAATAAATTATAAAATGGGCAATTTTAAAATAACTTCATTATTATGCCCTAAGAATTCCAGAACAAAATAGCTTTCTAAAATTAATGAAATATACTATTTTTATAATTGCACATGTGTGTGTGTGTTATATATTAAAAAATATTAACTATCAAACTTGGTCAAACAAAAAATATTGAAAACGTTTTGCATACTAAGTGAAATAATTTTATTGTTTCTTTGTGGCTATTTGAATTTGAAAATATATTGATGTATTATTTAGTATTGTTTAATATAATGATTCTCAACCACTAAGCAGTGAAATTTTATTAACCACCAAATTTTTTTTAAATTATCAATTATACTCTGGCTTAACATTATTTCCTAAATTTAGATATAAAGAAAAGTTTAATTGGCTCGTAATCGATTTGTGATAACGAATACATTTGCACATGAATTCTCTAAGAATTAAGAGGAAGAACTTATTTCACTCAATAATAATAAAGATTTAATATCAAAAAATTCAGAAGAGTTAATTAATTCAATTCGGATTAAAATTAGAGGCATTTATCCCATAATAGTCAAAAAAGCTTTACAAATATTGTTACAATTTTCTGTATCTTACAGTGCCGATTTAAGCTTATTTCGCAGAAAATCTACATGCCCTCTTGGCACTGGCGGATAAAATTTATAACCAGAAAATCTAGTTGTCCAGCTTATTCGGGTCCTTGGGCGCTAGCCCCAAGCACCCAATGAATAAACCGGCACTGGCATTTTATTTGTGTGAATTCGGAATTTCAGCATTAACAAATATAAAAATGAAAAAAAGATCGAGACCTTTAAATGTAAATGACGGAATAAGAATGGCATTATCATTTTAACGACTCAATTTAAACGAAATTATCAAAAATCAAGCTCACATTTCGCATTAAATGTATTTTTATACTTAATTTGTGATTAATTATTCATTAAACACTTTATTGTCGTTGTTGTACTTTTTATTTGATTTAATATTGAAAATTATTATCATAAACTATTTTACATAGTGTATTACAAATAAGTAAAATTCTTTTTCACTTATTTTTATTGTTAGTGTGCCGCCAAATTTTGACATTGTTAAAAGTGTACCTCAAAAACAAAAAGGTTACTGATTTAACCCTTTATAAGGCCGTAGTAAATATACTTCCTACCAACTTCATTAAACGAAAGTTTATGAAAAGCTATTTTCCCTCCTATGATCTGTGCTGCTAGCACTATCTCTAGCACAAAACTGATTTCTGAATTTTCAAGTCGCAAATACAAAGGACACCCTGTAAGTTTCCTCAACAGCAAGTAAACTAACTGCTCCATATGACATACGATTAACTAAAGCTGGTGAACATATGCTGTCGCTGGGCTTGCGAAGCGAGCCTCCACCCCATATCATATCTGTTAATGGTGCCTGAGAGAGTAGCAATCCTTGGTGAGAGGAAACAACCTGATTGGCTGTTGGTACGTGGAGAGAAGGCGTGGCTGACTGGTGCTTGGAGTTGGGTGCAGAATGGAGGTGAGAAGTTGAACAGTTCATCCTTGAGTGGCTCAAAGCCTGGCTTGTGATTGGTTAAGGGGGGGGGTGAGTGAATTGGCATTGGATTGGCTGCCCTGAAGTTGAAGAGAGAATTACAGCATGGGGAGGTGAACATATGCCAAATTTACGAAAAACATATAGACTTTGCCATTTGGGCTCTAGTATAGCATATGAGAAAAGATACCGGTTATACTTCTTACAATGCTCTATTATGTGTTGATACCTGCTTTCTGAAATTTCATAAAAAAGTAATAAGTATAAAGTCTTGAAAATTGATTACAAAATGTAACTGATTTATAATTCCTTTTAAGGGTTTCAATACTTGCAAATTATATTTTATGAATATCATGTAACATGATATAAAAAGAAATATAGAAAAAAAACCCTACCACTAATATAGAAAAAAACCCACTAGAAGTCCTATCTTTGAAGAGCTCCAAGTGGGCGGTGGTAAACAGGTTTCCCTCAAAAAACGGTTTTAAAAATCAAATTAGTTTTAGGTATAATAAGCTAAATTAATTATTTTTATACATCAATCGCAATACTAAAAATATTTTAGCATAATATTACTAGAAAGAAGTATCCCTATAAAGGTAAAACTTTGCCCATGAGTGAATTTTATATTTGTATAGCTTTTATTTTTATATTCAGATTGTGATTAACATTATATTTAAGTTATACAATAAGATTAACCTCAATTCTTTTAAGTGCAGGCTTTAGAATTTCTTATAATAAAAAAATTTAAGCAGAGAAATACGCTGAAAAGTTGACATTTATTGCAATTTTTTTCTAAATCTTTTTCTCTAAAAAAAATATTTTTAGCAGTAAATATTCTTCAAATATTTTTCATAATCAATCAAGTATTTCTGTGTGAGATTTCTTTTTAGTATAAATAAGATGAACTCTATTTCAGTCCATCCTTCAAAGTTGATGAAAAACCTTTTCAATTGCGCCTTTTAGAAAGTTTGGTATGAGCATAATTGTCAATTACTTATTGCTAATATTGACTAATATTACATATTTCTATTTTCCGTAAAATTGATCAATAGTATAATTGACTAATTGCATTGTTTTGAAATAAATTATTCATCACTAATGACTTTGGAACTTTTATTTTTAATTTGAAATTGAAATTTTATTTATTACTCGTTCGAGAATAACTGTTTACAAAATCATCGTTTTTGTCTTCATCTATATCCTTTTCAAACTCAATTTTTGATTTGCAAATAATTTTTTTTTATAGTTTTTATAGATTTCGTACAATAAAAATAACTATAAAGTCTTGTTACTCAGAAAGTAAATGCTAATATCCAGAGCCAACCCAAGAAAAAATGGTGCCCACCAAAGTTACTGTGGGGATCTTTTAAAAATAATTTTTTTAAAAGAAAACAGTTTTGCAAAACCAAATTAATACTTTAATGATAAGGCTTTTGTCACAATTACATTGGACAAGTTGGCCCGATTCTTGTAAATTTTAAATAATTCTTATTTAAACTGAATTAAAATTCTTCAAATAAATGATGTAACAAGAATATTATTGCTTTTGTATATTTACGTGTATATTACGTACTAAAAAACCAAACTATTACACGTATGAACTTAAAATGGCGTTAACTCGAAGAATAAAATATAATTAAAGCAAAATGATTGCTAAACAATACAATTTTTGTGCTGAATGTTCACGGCAAATATTAAAATAAATTTATTAATTTCAACATTAATGACGAATGATTTTCATAATTATCGAGAATAAGTAAGAATTAACTAAATGAAAAAATATGAATTGCTATTTTTATTTCTCTTTAAAATAATTCGTTTCTAAAAATTCAGATATTATTTTTCTATTGATAGATTTAATTTATTTTGATTTTAAACCGTTGCTCATT
Organism: Trichonephila inaurata madagascariensis; assembly: GCA_019973955.1. Taxonomy (NCBI): domain Eukaryota; kingdom Metazoa; phylum Arthropoda; class Arachnida; order Araneae; family Nephilidae; genus Trichonephila; species Trichonephila inaurata. The sequence continues at coordinate 238,848 of BMAV01017724.1, read as the reverse complement.
AAGAACAAAAATACATACGAAAAAGAAAAAAAAAACACTTGTTTACAATTTAACCTAACACATAGATTTCAGGGACAAAATATTCTTAATAAGGACATGTTTTCCAGTAATTAAATACGTTCTTATTCCCTCTCGAAGAAGACAAATCACAGCTTAATAATATTGATCCTTCCAAATCTCTTTTCTGGATGTTTTTTTAATTCTTTTATTAAATGAAACACAAATTATCCTTAAAACATTAATTTAAAACTAAGAACAAAAAACTTCCAACAAACAGCGATAATTTCAACATCCAGGGAAAATCCGATTTTGCTTAATTTGTTTCTTATCATCTTACAAAACGTTCTAAAGCTCTTCAAATTACAGTAAAAGTCAAATTCTTTTGTTTTTCTGTTGCGAGGAAAATGACAACTCTCTTGGTGAGATTTTCAACACCCCCTCTTTCCCCTTTTGAAGGTTCCTCCCCTAGGCTCTCTGCAACGGATCGCGCCGCTCCGTTTCCCCCGCAATCCCTTTAATGCATTCCTGTGGTATCCTAGCAACCATAAACCGTTATCCCTGAACGATCATTTTCTGCACTGCATCCACGTTTCGTTCCTATATCCTTTCCACCTCCTCCCTTTTTACATTACAGAACGATTTATTTACTTCCCTGCGACTCTTTATAAAGATCTCAGGGGATTTTTTGCAACGAAAAAGAATTGTGAAACTTTTCAAAAGATTCAAAGATAGGGAAATGTGTTTTATTATTATTATTATTATCATTGCATTGTAAAATAAAGGATTGATTTTACCACGTTTCAATGGAAAGAATTGAAAAACATTTGATGCCGCTGAAATGAACTATACTATCGTGTCATCGTCGATTTTTACATTTGAAGATTTTTTTTAAAGTTGTCATTTGAAATACTGAGATTATTTTTTTTTAAATATCATCTGAAATAAAAAAATTATTTTTAAAATGTCATTTGAAATAATAAGATTTACTAATAACATATTAGTATACAATGGAAAAATACTTTGCGTCGTGATTAAAAAGAAAAGGCAGTAATTATAATTTTTTAAATTGTAGCAACAAATATCTTGATGACATTTTTTTAATTTTGAAAAAAGTTTTCTTTTTTGATATGGCATTATAATTGTGAGACTTTTTAATTGTTTTTTTCCAAGGTTTGAATTTATTATTTTACTGGTTTGGTGCGTATGAAATGACGGAATTTTAAGTGAATATATTATAAGGATAAAATTTGGTGTAATTCTTGTAATAGCAATTCCTTGTTATTATAAGGATAAAATTTGGTAAGAAAATCAATTTCTTCTAATGAATAATAGTAATCGTGTATTATCATTATTTTTTAAGTGTTGAAAGCCATACGAAAGGAAAAGCTCAAAGGAAAATAAAAAAAAACTTCTAAGATATTAAAGTATTTAATCCGACGTTTTTTTCACACAATTTCTAGAAAAATATTAACTTATATGGTTAGAATAAAATTAATTATTTCAAAATTGCATTAATTTTAAATATATGGTAAATTTAAGGAACATTTCACGAATAAGTTTTACGAAAATTTTTTTAATGCTTTGAAGGAAAAAAAAACATTTAAAAAAGTACATTAATATAAATATTTACATTTACTTATTGTACTAACATTTTTCAGCTTTTAATTTATTTTATTTCGATTTTTGAAATCACTTTTTTCCGGAGTTTTTTAAAATTTTTCTTTATATCGTACACAGTTTATTTATTTTTTAAACCACTTTACCGACTCTCTCACATCAATTTAATATACTTTACAATAAAGATTTATGTCAAGGTACTTAGAAACAGTATTTAAGCCCCAGATCGTGTCTATTGTTTTAGCTTGTCTATCTGCATTGAAACAAGATAAGACATTTGGGTCACACTTAAAAGGCACTAATGACAGTCAATAAGAAAACAAAATGTTAAGTATATTGTTAACGTATTCAAGTAAGTTAAACATTAATTCACGAATTTTTATGCAAAAGAAAAAGACAAGGCAACAATATGAAATCAATGGATATTTCATATCGTTTTAAGGAAACAAATACTTTTGTTTCGTGTTGTAAAACACACAAACACATTTAATTCTATTTAAATATTTATTTTCTTTATTTTGAACTCATTTTTCCTGGATTATTTAAATTGTATAGTAGTTATAGATATTTTTTAGGTTAAAAATTCTTTTCTATTCTATCGTCTGCTTTAATTCTCAACAATTCATGTAACTCTAATTTATATAATTACTTATTTTATTATCGTTTGCTCTGTTAAAGTTATGCTGCTTGAGTTGGCATCTTTTGAGATTATTCCAAATATGTTTTTTTTTTCAGTTAGAGAAAGGAATTGTAATGCATAATCGAAGTGCTGGTTGAGTAAAATTTAATTAATTTTTGTATATTTTCGAGATATTATGGTTCATCTGAAGATCTTTTTGATCATTTGAGTAGTTATCAGAGCAAAACACACGTCTATGGAATAAAAACTTTGATCGCTATTATTCATAGTTTTGGTAAAAGTGAGCTCAGGTAAGGCAAATATTCTTTGAAAATAGTTCATCATAAGTATATGCGCTTTCATTGCCAATAACACTTAAATAAAGCATGAAGCAATGGTATTTTTCTCTGAGAGTATACTCATACAAGTACGTTTTATGTCTTAGAACTGGTAGGCAACGTATTTATGTCGGTAAAAATGGAATCATAAAGAAACCTAAACAATTAACGTTTTTACACATGATTGTGATTAATTATAGTAATGTTTTTAATAAAATGCACAAATATCGTTCTTTTAATTGGCTATTGTTATTGTGTTTCAGATTCTTTTTAGAAGCAGAGAGAAGATTGAAATTTGAAAGAAAGACAGTGAGTAGAGTTTGAAAACATTTTATTCATTAAATTTGATCTTGAAAAATTGCGTTTGATTCATGTAAATGAGTAATGAAATCTACAAAAGACACCAAATCTGTGAGTCAGTTTTCATGGTCACTTTCTGACAGAAATTTAGTTTTTCATTCTTTAAGTTATCTGATTTCATTTTATAAATGATGAAATATTTTCCCTCAAATAATCAGTGTATTTGAACTGTGCAATGAATCGAAAACTGTTGTACTATTTTCCAAGGATATACAGGATCACACAACGTAAGAGATTTCACTTAGATCTCTGAGAAGAAGTTTCCGCTATAGATCTTGTCTAGAATATGATTCTTCATTCTCTTATTGGACATTTCAACATTAAAAAAAAAAGTTGATACAAACTTCTGATTAGATTAGAAGCGTAACGTAAATGTGATGTTAACTTTTATAATATAGCATGTATAGTTACTATATTGGTTAAAGTTTTAAGGGGATATAGTTCATCATAATTATGTTCGAATAGTAAAAATGTGTGTGTTTTTGTTTTTATGCAATTATTCACATGAAATGGGATTATAATTTTCCAGTGTGAAAAGGAGTTTTTAAAGAGAAAAGAACACTTTTAGAATTTAAATTCTCTGTATAAAATTTGTTTAGAAAGTCGTTAATTATTTTATTTTCTATATTCATTTGACATTTCTATAATTCCGAGAATTGCCTCGCAGAAATATGCTAACATCTATAGTAAAAGAAACACGAAGGCTAATGGTAACAGAACTCGTAATTTTTAACCACGGTCAAGTGCTCAGTGGCTCACTCAAGTGCCGAGGATGAAACCTGAGCTGGCACCTTCCTCCGAGCTTCCACACCACGCTAATGGGTGGACTTTGAGTCACTACAGCTTAAATGTGCATCAGCCGCGCTCTACACGGTGGGACTTCAGTGGCATAAGGACTCAAAACCGCAATTCGCAGGCTCTCGAGTCTGTGAGCTTGACCACTAGCCTACAGGAGCCATATGTATCTTGTTAAAAGCAACATTACAGAAGCATGATAATCAATTCTAATCAAAAAAGTATGACTTAATAAATTCGGTACACATATTTGAAATACTTTGATAATAAATAACAAATCAACCCTGTGATGACCGGATGTGAAAGAATAGCTCTAATGTAGCTCATGCATGTTGTAAAAGGCGACTAAAATGGGCACCCCTGCCTCCAGGGGGCTTATAAATTTGGAGGCCTGGTCCTCCAGGTTGGGGGTTGGGCGTGAGGCCAACACAACCTCACCCAGTAAAAAATTCTCTTGTTACGAAATCAAAGGAAGAATTTTCGGATTGTCTGTCCTGACTTATGCATCGCAGACTTGGCCATTGATTTTACGTGATGAGGAAGCTTTGGGAATTTTCGAGAGAAAGATCTTATGCTGCATTCTTGGTGGGATCCAAGTGAATGGATCATGGAGAAGAACTAACTTAGATCTAACTTTACAAGCAACCAGATATTGTAAAATGTGTCGAACTACAGAGACTTAAATGGGCTGGTCATTTGGCTAAAATAAATGAAGATCGTTGCTACAAGAAAATCTTTCTGGCAAAGCACTTGGAAAATAGACCCCTGGACAAACCCCCGTTAAGATTGATTGACTGTGTTGAAAAAGACATAAATATCTTAAAGGACAAAAACTGGAAAACAGTTGCCGAAATTAAAGATGCAGGGAGAAAACTTCTGGAGAAGGCCAGGGCCCACCCAGGGCTGTCGAGCCATTAAAGAAGAAGAAATAACAAATATTTCTCCTTTTATCATATTGGTTAATAAATTTCTGAAATACGCCATTTTGGGAGATAAAAAAAATATTTTGGAGGTTTATTATAGGCTTTAGATCCTGCCTAAGAAGGTAATATTGAAATAAAAATATAAAAATTTTTGACTACACGTTTATATAACTAAATAATTTGTTACGTTTTATTTGAGTATTGGAAAGACCCCAATTAATTCAATGACACAACTTACAACAATTTGTGAGGCATTATTTCTTATTAAAGTCAATAAAATGCAAATGCAGCAATTATATTTTATTTACTAAATCGCTTAACTCTCAATTTATCACGTGTCGCAGTAACACGAATCCGAAAATATGTCGAAATATGATAAGAATTGAACTAATTCGCAAAGACTGATTACACAAAACAAAAACGGAGTAATCGGTAAAGATGACTTAAGATAAAAAAGAAATTCGATGATAAAATGAAAGAAAAGGGTAGTACGTAAGCCATTGTAAGGCATATTTTTTATGATAATTTTTTCCCTT
>BMAV01017724.1:212872-229980 GCA_019973955.1 Trichonephila inaurata madagascariensis | reverse complement strand
GCTTTAAAAGTAGTTTTTCAAGAGAGCAAGTTTTGATATTTCACTTGAAACCTTCATTTTTCGGCTTGATTTCAAATCAGCAAATCATTTCGCCCTTTATTTAGCATAGGGTGACTTACACACACACATAAAAAAAAGTATAAGTTTGAATGCAATATGAATCAAGAATAATGCAATATATTATATATCACCTGCAACAAAGTTTTATAACACTATTTAAAGTTTTGTTAGAGACAGTCACACACAGATGTTCTATGTGTGAACCCTTAGTCAGACGACACACACTGAACCGGTAATCCCATTTTCGTAAAAAAGCGCTGAATCAAGTCTATTGATAGACCCTTAGCTAGATCAACAGGAAGGGTACGGACGAATAACTCCTCTTTCCTTTACGTACCTTCACTAGAAGAAATTACAAAGTGTTAAGTCAGGACTTTGGGGGGGCGTTGGTATTGGGTAATTGGCATGTTGTAGTCCGCGACTCGTCCAATCCATTGGTGAGGAAGATGTTCATCGATAATTTCGCACGTTGGCCGACCAATGTGGTGATGCACCATCCACAATTGGAGAATGAAATTCTCAATGTTGTCGTGCAACTGTAGCATCAGCCAAAGCGTAAAAATACCCAAAAAAGTACTGTCCATGACATTTTGCTAAATTTAAAAACACAGAAAATCTTTACCACTGCAAATGCTTCCATTTTGGGTGTCTAACCACATGACATGCATGCTATTTTTTATGTCACTTCCGTCAGGAGCGAGATGCACAAACTTTAAGAGTACATCTACCTTACGGTTCACTGAGGTGGTGCTTGTCTTTGATTGTTAATATTTTACAGAATCCGGAAAGTTTATACTTCTTTATGAATTATTTTGTATTTTAATTACTCAATTAGAGCCAATTTGTATCCATTAGGATCTAAAATAATCCCAGTAAAGATGCAACATTATACGGAAATCTATAGTCTATTTAGTCCTTGTAAACATCTCTAAAACCTATGTTTTAATTTCTTTTCATAATTTCAGTCCCGCAAACTTCTCAGAACGATGTGCTTTTTTATTTACATAAGATGGGGGAAAGTAATGAGAGAAAACATACTTAAATTTAGACAGTTAATTTGTGCAATCAACTTTTATTAACTGAAATAAACCGAAACTGAATATTAACCATATATTTCCAAAAATAATCCAATCCGTGTGTAAACTGTGTGTTTTTTCTTAAAAAATTTACTTAAGATTCAAATCCAGTATATAAACCGAATTTGAAAAATGAAATCCTACAATTTTTCTAATATATGTAAAATCAGGGTGAAGATGTTGCCAAGGGAGTGAAATAGATGGAATATTTTCTAATCAAACTGCTCTAAAGTAAAACGTCAGTGACTATTATTTTATTTCCTGAAACCTTATTTGAAGATATTACACTTTTTCCATTCACTTGCTATCTTGTACATTATCTGCGCAAGTCAAATTTATGCGCCATTTTTTTTATATGGAAAATGAGCGGGAATAGAAATTTATGTTCAAACCTATGTTCCATGCTTTGGAGGAAAACCTCTCCGTATAATGAATGTTATGTGTTCAGACAACTCCTTTCAAGTGAATGACAATTTTAAGATTATTCGGAAACTCGGATTCTGACACTAACTTTGAAGGATATACGTGACTTTCTTTTTCTCTTAGAATAGAAGTTAAAAAAGTTAAAAGATTAAAATTGTGCTCGACTTGCTTAACGGAAAATGTGAGGAAGAAAAAATATTTTACCTAAAATATCTTCCCCGAGATTAGCAGATTCGTATATAAGCCGACCCTCACCACACACACACTAATTTTAAAAAAATCCATAAATTATTGGCTTTTACACAGAAACATACAGCATATATTTAAGTATAAACTTTATTATGGAAAATGAAAAGGTCCTTAAGATCTTTTAAATTTACTCTTGAAAATAATATAAATTCGAAAAACAAGAAATATTTCTCTCTAAGTTGCTGCTATACTCGTTTAACTGGTCTATCTACGTTCTTTCTATTAGGGGGCTGCGGTAGCCCAGTGGTCAAGGTATCGGATCATGGTAGGCATGTCATGAGTTCGAGCTTAATACCTTGAGTACAGCCGCCTTGTAAGGCAGCGATGCATGTTAAATCTGGCGAGAGCTGAAACGTCCTCCCGTTGGTGTGGTGTGGTAGTTATGAGAGGGGGGCCAGCTCAGGTGTCCCTCGTGTAGCTGAACAGTGCTACATTAATATTCACTCACTCACTGTTCTTTCCACTAATAGTCCTCTTGGGTAATGTTGGGTCTTTAAAAATTATTCTATTATAAACCTTCCTCCTCCGAAGAAAATTTGATTTGTAAATTAAGACTTGTATATAAAGATTAAACTTTCGAATTAGAGAGAGAGAGAGAGAGAGGTTAGACTGTTAACGGGTAGCAGTGATTACTTAACGTTAAGTGAGGTGTGAGCACTTCATAGCTTATTTGGGTAAGATTAAGATTGACAATTTGGTCAATTATGGATTAAATTGGATTAGGTCGCTTGGAATTAGAAGGTGTATTGCCTGAACATAAGTGATCCGACTTATTAAGTCTTCTAGTATCTCGTCTACCTCGCTATATATATTGCTTTCCATATTTAGTAATTGGGGCATTTCTTAACTGGGGTTATAGAATTTGTGTCGTCTTTGATAACTGTGGATAAGTAGAAATTGTTTTAAATATGACTAATCTTCCTTCCGACTCTCCCACACTAATGGACGACGCGGGCGTCCATTACACTCGTAATTACAATTTTTGTATATCCCTAAATAACCGAAACATGACTCTTAATCTTTTCCCTCGAATGTAACTATATAAAGCTTTATAAAAGACTTAACTTATGTAAATATGTATCATTCCGAAATTTTTGGCTCGGCTTTCTCTGAAGATTCGTTTTTATTTTCACTTCGTAACTGAATATCTCAATGCTTACTTTTCTTTTTCCCATAAAAGGGCACCCCATAACGACACTTGTGTGGTGAATAAATAAAGATAGGAAAAAGCGGAAATAACGCCATCCATCATGTGGCGCGACTTGGCACAATTTGGCCATCAAAGCTCGCTCCTTACGGCTTTCCGCTCAACTAACTACTTCAAGGATTGGAAGGCTATATTGATTAATTGAAAAGGGTCTTTGAGCTCGGTTATATAGATTATTAGCTCAGTAAGGCGCTAAATGTAGTAGGATTGATTTTAATTTGTGTGCAAAAAGTATATAGAAGTGAAATAATCACGATAATGAGCGATGGATTTAAAGCAATATACTTAAAACAAAGCAGGTTGTATCTTATGCTTACTACGGATTAGGAGTTTTTCCTTATTAAATACGGCTATTATGTCGTAGGGAAAAAAAGATTTGAAACGAGTTTATTTTTTGTAAAAGCTTCTTGAATGCATTTTTTTGATTTCGAAAAGGTAAAAGTCCTTTTAAAAAAAGGAAGAAATTAATTGATACGTGCATTTTTCATTTTTCAAATCTTGAAAATAGTTACAGCAAGCTACATCATTTTTCGAATCGATTTCGTAGATACATCTAGATTCTTCTGTCCTACTTTTAAAAGATAAGCTTGTTCTTAGTTATCAACTTGTGATTAATTCTTTAATGCAAGGTAGTCAAACTCAAAGGCTGACTTGGGCCAAGCAAACAAGGTTTAACTTAAGATGGGCAGCAAAAAAAAAAAAAAATCAAAATTCATAGAAACATGTTTATTTCGAATTATACTTTATAATTAACAGAAATAAAAGAACAAAATGTTTACTTCCTGACACTTTACATCTCTTCTCTGTTACTATCTTTCCTATTTCGGAAGAAATTCTAATATTTTATTATACATTATTGTGTGCCGATATACAGGCCGAGCCTCATGTTCGTCGAGGGCCGCGAGTTTCACACCCTTGCTTTAATAGACAATGTGCGCAAGAGCACCCTATGTTACATTCCAAGTCATTGTGGAATCATTGGTTATGAGTTAACGACACTTTTTGGTCAAGACTGGCTCTGACCTATCCTATCCTCATCCTCTTGTTTGTTATCCAAGGGCCAGAAAAAATATCATCAATAATAGTTTTAATGTGACCACGGTAGCCGAGTGGTCATAATTAAGAACTCGTTGCCGGCTTTATCAAGTCACGGGGTCGAAATCTAATACCACTGAAAACCCCTCCGTGTAGAGGGACTGATACAAGTTAAACATGTAGAGGCTCAAAGTCCTTCAGTTGGTGTGGTGTGGAAGTTCTGAGAGGAAGGGGGATCTCTGTGATGATTCTCGTCAGTTAACCGTAATTTGAAATTGCGAGGCCCATCGTCAATAGTCTTTTATGTTGTTTCAGAATGCGATGTATATTAAAATCAGATTAAATCCAGGTAAATCAGTTATGTATATTTCACTACGTTAGCAATTACTTAAAACGTTGTCGTGCATAGACATTATATGCTTGATATAAAAATGAGCTCAAATTTAATAATTCAAAAAACAAATAAAAATACTTGCTGAATTATTTAATTGTAATCCTAAAAACGTGCGAGTAATAAATTAAAAATATGGATTATTTAATTGCTAATTATTTAATTAGAATGCAAAATATTTATTGTTCATAAATGTTTATCGCACGAATGGTGATACAAATGCATACATAGACGGGACACGCCACTCTTTATACAATTTTTTCAGTTGTGAAAATGTTTACGTGAGTACCCTATTTGATAGTGGTAATTTTATTTTTAAAATTTTTTTTTTCGTGTTAGAAACTGTTATAAACTGAAAAATAGCTATATCTATAACAATGTTTACTTGAAAAAAAAAGAAAAACTTTTCACATAAAGGCTTATTTTATTCACAAAGAATCATCAAATATATACAAAACCAGAAAAAGTTTCAAAGCTTTATATTGAATGTAAAACTGAATACCCGACTATCGTGAAAAATAAAAACCTGAAAAAACAGCCATTTAAAGTTTCAAAAATCAGTAAAGTAAATGAGAAAGCTATATATATAAATGTAGCCATTACTTGTTTTAGTTTACGTTTTCTCTTCGACTTATATACTGATAAAAAAATTTCAATAACTGGATAAATAACGTAGTTATAGCTATGTAATTTTGTACACACATATAGAAAAGTCGCACAATTAAAATGAGGTATTAAAAATATTCGATATTTTGTTCATTTTAGGGTAATGTGGCCTGTTAATTCCCTCGATAGTCTTGCGTCAACATTAAATTTTAACAAGTAACTTAGATAAGAACAACTTGCAATATATTTCTGTTTAGTTATAGAAGGATTTCAATTATAGTTTGTTTCTAGTACATCGAGTAAGAAATAAAATTCTTGATTAACAATTACAATAACAATTAAGGTAGAATATTATTAAATGTCTTAAGCACTTTTCTTTTCATTTAGGAATGTTAAGCATATAAAAAATTATTAAAACAATAAGTTAAATCAATTACAGTGATTATTCAGTTATTATAACTACTTTATTGCTGCGGGAATTTTTAAATTATCAATATTTGTCCACAAAAAGAGAATTTCCGCCTTGGTTAAAAAATACCCATAGTTTTTATGACTGGATAATAATAACTGATAAATAATAGGGAGTGAGAAATCAGTCTTTTAATTTTATAGAGACAATGAAATATTTTCATGAAAATGAAAATATTGAACGAAAATATTTTTCCGTGGCACTTTTTTTAATGATGATATTTTTTTTAATTTTAATTGTTTTATACATCGTAAATTTTGTCTTATAGTAACTTGTAATATTCAAAGTAAACAATCCTAAGACTTGACATGGGATTTATTTGCTACAAAGTTTTTAAAACAATATATAGTTTCATAGTATATTTATAATAATTTACAATTAGCTTCATTTTGATACTAATTTTCATGACTCACATAACATCGAAATAAAATTATATAAATCTTTGACACACTCACCCCAGGCATAACAACCCTTTCTATATCTTTCAATACATCTTCCCATCGCTCTGGTTTCTCAGGTGCTTCATTTGGCAAAAGTTCCCGCATGTATCCCGGCTGGACATCCGGCAAAACTGGACGCTGTCTAATGTTCTCCATGTAATTGGCTATCAAGTCCACGAGCTCCTTGCCGCACTTGCGAAAATCTGCTGCATCCATTTTTTTTCAAAAAGTACCAGACTTATTCCTTGTGCTATGGAAGAAAACGACGTGTTAATAGGACAAATCTCAACGACTGGATATCGTCCAAAAGTCAGAATCAACTTTTGAATAGAATAAAGAGAGAATCCCAATCAAAATCAATGGGAAGAAAAGAACAAAATGAATGAATGGGATAACAAAAAGTGAGTTGAACTAACTCTTACTCTTGATATGGTGATAGTATTTGAGACACATGATTTCGTAAATCAGTGAAGTGCTTTGTTCAAAAGGGGAGATAATTCTTTTATCTATATTCCTTTTCTTACAAAACAGCTAATGCGTTAGATTTTGTGAGATAGATTCAGTATCAAAAATAGAAGTTTTAAGTAAAAGTCCTTAATCTGCATCAATTGTTTAAAATTGATATGGTTTATTTACCTGTAAACATTTCCTACTGCCTATTTCTGTCCCACTTAAAGATTTCCTAAACGGAACCAATATGTTTCGTATTTTGATTGACGATTCCATGACAGGGTTTATAAATAAAATAGTATTCCACAACCCATATTTTGAGTTAAGATTTTGAGCCCTAACTGTAGCATACGTCAGTGCTCCTATAAAACGCTGTAATCAGTAACTAATCGATTATTTTAATATAATCAGAAAAACATGACCTATTTATTTTTTCAGAACATTGGTTCGTAGGTTAATATTAAAGCAATTTCTTCAGTCTGTCTTTCAAACGATGGGTATTTTCTTAGTTTTCACTTTGTGATAAATTCTTTGATGATTAGTGGTCACAAAGTCACTCTGCAGTGGATTCCAAGTCATTGTGGAATCATGGGTAATGAGTTTGTGAACCTCTCGCCAAGGATGACTATAATCTTATTCAACCTGATACTCCTGTTTGTAATCACAGAGCTTCTTTCAAACTATGAGTTTGTTCTTAGTTGTCAATTTATGATAAATTCTTTGAAGATCAGTCTCAATGTTACTGTGCAGTGGATTCCAAGTCGTTGTAGAATCATGGGAAATAGATTTGCGACTTCTTTCTGATCAAGGCTGGCTTTCATCTTCCCCAATCAGATCCTCCTGTTTGTTATCACAATGTTAAAAGAATCATCAATGTCAGATTTAAGGCTCATCTTTAATATAAGACTTTGTGAAGAAGGTTTGGGCTCCTTAATAAGAAGTCTTATTCCTTGCAATCTGTCGGTGTCGCTAACTTTAGAATTAACCTGGACACGACTACCTCACAAAACACATGACCAGGTTTAGTTTAGTAGATTCCCCAACTTGCTCTTTATATAATGTTAACGATATGGTCTCTTGCTCTAGATTTGGTGACGTAGCAATGGCTAATGCTGTTTAAAATTATTATAACTTTTATTGTGTTTCTTAACCGTACTGGGAAGCCTATAATAGACTGACAGCGGTCATGCGTAGGAATAAAAAGAGCCCATTATTTATTTAAAGTGGTACTCGAAAGTATAATTGAATTTTGGAAGTAAAAATACTAAATTGTAGATAATCTTAAAATGAGTTAATTAATGGTATATGTGCTAAAGATTTTTCGCTAATATTTAATAAGTTATATTCTTTTTTTTTAACTATATCAATTTTTAATTTTGGATTAAAGTAAATCGGGGGAAGATGCCACATGTAAGGAATTTTCCATTGAAAATTGAAACAACAATACCATGAAAAAATACACCTTATTTTTCAATATTTAACTGTTTATGTGTACAAGTTAATCTTCTTCTTAGTATGAAAATAAATAAGAAATTTAATGTTAAAGAAATTCATTTAATTCATGTTCCCCCATATATAGTGTGAAGATGCCACCAGTCATGGATTAAGATGTAACAACACCACAGCAAATGAAAAAATAAGACAAACATTACCAAATTAAATGTGAAGTAACAATAAAAAAAATAAAATTCTTTCATAATTAGTTTGCTAAAAATAATAACAGTACAGGTGGAGGCTCGAATGATAGCCCACACAACATTTCACTCAGTACAAAGGATTATCATTGCAATCTTCTTGAAATTATTTTTTGCATTCGATGCACTGAATCCAGTCACACTTGAGACTTTTTTTAGCATAAAAGTACCCTTAACACACAACACAAAAGTCGTCATTATTATCCTCATCAAAACTGTCCCCACTGTTATCTAAGGAAATTCCGTTTACCTTTAAAAATACAATATGGAGGAAGGAAATTACCTTCGGCACATTGCAACATGCCACTACAGTTATGGTCCCTCCCATCTCCCCTGACGTGACGTGGTGGATATTAAGCGATCCTTTATTTGTATCAACTTTCCCGGGATCATTATTTATTTGAAAACCACACTCTTCTACGTTATAGATCTCCCTTGGATTTGCAAAAAAAACGAATTTCCCTGCAGAACGTTCTGCAACAGGCTGAAGTAGTAGCCGATGTCAGCCCTGTGCCTCCTTCACAGTATAATTATTAATTGTAGTTATATTTTATACGATAATATACAGTGCTATAAAATGAAAAAATATTTCAAAATTTATTTCATTTATTTCTGATCTATGTGGTGTCTTCCTCCAAGTATAGGAGGCAGATGCCACACGCTTATTTCCTTATTGCTGCAGTATTATGGCCGTTTCTACATTCATCATATGTGTAACGTTATGCACTTAAATTGCTAATATCGTATTTAAAATAACAAGTACGTTTATGAACTTTAAATATGAGAAACGGAATATTATAAAAGTTGTACTCACTACTTTAAATTCTCACAAGAATGAAAAGTAAGGCCAATTAAAGACGATTAATTCAGATAAATTCACAAGCCACTCTCAATGTCGGACCAGACTCTTCACACAAGTGGCTGAAAGTTGTCATCTATCGACGCATAAAAGGACTATTAACAAGTCTTCCCTCGAATTGCCTTATATACATATATATATCAATAAATTTCTTTTATTTCGTTCTTTCTTTTTTCTTTTTTTGGTATTAAAATGAAATTTAAAGTACTATCAATCTTAAAAGGAATTTTTTTTGTTTAATTAAAGTACTAACGAGAGAGAGATATCTAAAAACACACATTTTATAATAAAACAGATTTTGTCATTGAAGTTAATTTGTTTAATTTTTCGGATGACGTACACATGCTGATACATGTATTGAAATGTACTGGATATTTTATTGCAGAACCTAATTTCGAAATGAATTTTTAATTGTAGCTGTTCTAACATAATCTATATTGCAATAAAATGTAGAATGAATAAAATGAAAACAACTGTTTCAGAAATTCTTTGTCTTTTAAAATGTTAATTTTTCCCGAATGAAATTTCGAAAGGAATTTCTCTGACAATTTTGGTTAATTTAAATCCATTTTTGTTAAAATAATTAATACTTATATTATTATTTCGATTTAAATACAATATGCAGAGAGATTTCTAGTATTTTTAAGTGAATTTTAACATTTATTTTTTTTCGATTTTCTCCCAGTTTGTTTTTTGATGTTCATTTAAACGTTGGGATATGTATTGGACTATTTCATCATTTTAGAAAATTAAAGCTATAAATTAAAAGTATTCTTCGGTGCAAAATTATATTTTCACATTATAATTCTTTAAAAAAAGGAAAAAAATCCTGATAATAAATAAACGATAATTCAACTATACTAAACGGCCCAAGGATTTTTTTTTTACTTTATTAGTTAAATGTGTAATGTATAGCCAAGTGTTATTTCAAAAAAAAAATTCAGTTATACCTTTTTGCTATCTTACAAAAACATTATTTTCAAATATTTATTCCACTGAAAAATTTACCATATCTTTTTCTCACATTGGTGGAAACTCTGAAGAAAACTTTTAATAGGATTAACTTCTATGCAATAGAAGAAAACAGGTAATCTTAGCATTATGGGGAACTCCTTCAACTTTTTTTTCTCTCAAGGTTAAAACCTCCTTTTCTTTTAAAAAGTGATCAAAGAACTTAGAAAAAGAATGTCTTTAGAAAAAGATACCTTAAGAAAAATCTTCTTATACTATTGTAAATAAAAAAAAAATTATTTCATGAGTTCGAAAGGTTTCTTAAAGTTTTCTTTTTTAAAAAAATATTCTCGTTAGTGGCATTACTTCCTTTATATAATCATGAAAAATACTATATCATTAATATGTTATTTTGCCACGTAAAATTTCGCCCGCGAAAGTACTAACTATTTGATTTTAACATTAGAAAACGATAAAAAAGGGAAAGAATTTGATTCTTAAGAAAAAAGAAATTTATAAAGGAAAATGTGTTAATATTAGAAATTAATTCTAGCAATAAATATTATATGAAAAAAATTAAATGAATTCTGTTTTTACTATAGGAAATTGCATGAATTAAAATGTGTCCTATAATTTAGGGAAGGGGTCTTCAACCCGTGGTCCGTTGGCCACGAGTGACCCGCTGAAGGCATTTTAATGTCCCCACATTTGAATTTGAAGCAATTTCAAGCAAAAAAATTTTCTCAGATTTTTGTCGTAAAAACATTTTTTTCTATTCTTTATATTTAAAACATTCCATTTATATGTTTTAAATTTTTTTGAGAAAAAAATATTCCGGAACATTTTGCTGTACAACAATTTTTAAAAAAAAATTTCCATTTAACTTTGTTTTTGAAACCTTTATATGTATGTGTGTGTGCGTGTGTGTGTTTATATACAAATCTCTAACAGCATTTCTTCACCTAGAATCAATTATAGTCTTGTAAAACAAATCCTCTTTTTGGCAGGCTTGTGGCCAAAGGATCTTAGTGAATTTTTTGATGAGCTTCTCGGTCATAAAAGGTTGAAATTCCCTAATTTAGAATATACATTAATAATTATCCCAACTTTGTAATGCCAAAAAAGAAAAAACCAAGTACAACTCGTTGTTCGTTTGAAATAAAAAAATAACAGTTCGAAGTTTACGAAGATGGTGCATGACAATAGTTTCAGCCCGTTCTATTTTGAAAAGAAGCGCAATGGGAAAAATGGATTTTAAATGACAAATTGCTAAACTGGTGGATTAGTCATCAAGTACCCTCAGACCTTGTATTTTTTCAGTGGCCTCCATGCACACCTTACAAAGTGCGATTTTGCTTTTTTTGGTGTGTGGGGGGATTACATAAAATGTGGGGGCCGTGGGTAGCCTAGTGATTAGAGCATCGGACTCCAGACTGGAAGGTCTGGGTTCGATGTCCGATGCCACTAAATACCCTCCGAGTACACACGGAGTACGTGCTCGTTAAATCAGTGGATCCGAAAGTCTTGTGGGCTGAATCACGATTGTGAATATATTTCCCTCCCCTTCAGCTCCATGCCTAAATTGTGGAGGTGGAGATAGGTGGTGTCGCCATCTATCATCCCTTCGGGAAATTTCACCGAGCTAATTCGTACTGTCTCCTGTATGGTGCTCAAGGCCAACGACAGGCGTACTTCTAGCCCCTTGCCACGATGAATTTCGTGGGCCTCGTTCTGACTACGTCAGACAGGTGGCATTAGCCACAACAACACATAAAACATCAAGTGCTTGTCTTACTTCTATTAAATGATATTGAAATTAAGACACGCGAGCCTTTTCAAAACGTACACACCAGATATGATCAAGAGTTGTACCATCTTGATATTCGTTGGTGTTTTGCACTCACACTGAGGCCTCATAACTGTATAGAATTTAAATTGTCAGTAGTTAGTTTTGATTTCCGATGAATAAAGCTGTACTTGGTTTTGATTTCTTTTCATAACCCAGCAAGAGAAAAACATTTATTTATGTACTCTAGGGGAGACCAGAAACTCTTTTTACAGAATTTCAGACCCTACCTTTGCGGAAAGGATGCTTTATGGCATAAAGATGAAGGAAAAAATAAAATCAAAAAGTAATTTTTATATTAAGTACTACCACAATGGAAATAAAATTTAGGTATTTGAGTTTTTTTTTCTTCTTAAAAAGCACAGTAATCTTTGTTGATGCAGGCTTTTCATTTTAACAAAGATTATTTTGACTTTTTACCATAAAAAAGCTCAAATACCTGAACTTCATTCCCATGGGAATTTTTAGTACTTCTTATCTTTTATTGCGGCGAGAGGACACATTCTATATAATTACAATAAAAAAACATTAGGTACATTTAAGGTATCCGACTACGTTCGGAACCGTGATTTTAAAAAAGCGCATAAATGGATAATTTTCATGATATTTAGTGTCACTTAGATTAGAATACATGTATAAAATTGTTTTAAGGACATTTTGACAAAAAAAATTATTTAAATACAGTATTTTGGCAAAAAATTATCTTAGAATGACCTTTTTTTAAAATGTTCTCCTTTTATAAGAAATGCTTCTAAAATAATAATATTTTGTGTGTGCTTATATAAAGTAAAGACTTCCTCAGAGAGTCTGAACTAGGATTTTTGAAAAATTCACATTATTTTCAGAGTTACAACCCATTTAAATGATTATTGACTTTTTTTTCTTAAAATTTCACCCCTCTGTTGTCGTGAAACATGGATAAACCCACTTCTAAGTTATATATTTCAAAAATTCTAGTTGAGCCTCTGTACTTAAATATTTTTTTATTGTAATACTATTCTTAAAACAATCTTGTGTACATTTTCTAATCTAAGTGACACTAAATATCATAAATATTATCCATTTATACGCTGTTGCAAAATCATGTTTCCAAACGTAGTCGGATATCTTAACAGATTCTTTAGTATTACATTTAAAAAAAATCCATCTGTCGAAATTGCAGTGCACGGCAAAGCGGAAGACGGAAAAACGCTTGGATCGGACTGATTCGATGATAACAGGAGAGAGAGCTGGGCTTATGAGATGTTGCAATTTACATCGTGCTACTCACTATGCAGTACTAACTAATCAGTAATAATCACTTTTGGTTATTTATATTGTAAAAAAAAATAATTATCTGAGTCTAAAATAATCCAATGAAAAATTGGATTTGTTCCTCTCATGTGGTAATATTAGATTTTGAAATTATTTTTTTAGGCAATTTAATTCTAACTAATAAAAATTAATTGACCTTAACTAATTCTTTAAGGAGTTACAGATACAGTTACGTTGGCTTCATTTTTAAGGACTTGGGTCAAAACTTTAAGAGATTTTTTTTTCTCACATTTTAAAGCATACTGTTGTACTGAAATTTTATATACATGATTGTTTTGGATGACAATACGATACTTTAATGATAATTAATAAAAGTTAATTGCCACGCAATATTGTGAGTTCTGTCATATGTAAATACATATTTATATTAATTGTAATTATTTGATAAAAAGTAACTAAAACAAAAATTTTCTTTGTTGGCCTGAGTAGGAATTGACTTAAATTTTTATTTGTTATATTTCTTTTGTTTAAATTATTTTTTTCATATCTCCATACCATAGAACATCTTTTCCTCATCGGTAGGTTCAGATTAATAATAATCTTTTTTTTCTCTGTATAACCGTGATGTATGTACCCTGACGCGTATCTGCCTATATAGTATTATACATCACAACATATTATATTTGGAATGTAATGCAATATAAATCATAAAATTATTCAAAAATGAGGGATTAAAACACACAATCATTTCTCGAACTATATTTTTGATATGTTCTTAGAAAAACGTTTGTGCACAATTGATCAAGTAATGGTATTGATATGAAAAAAATCACAAAAATAAGTTTATGAAAATTTAGATAATTTTCCATGCCATAAGTGCTTAATTAATTAAATTTTAGAGCTAAAAACACTTTAAATACATGAAATATAAAAAAATCATAAATTAACAGAAATGAAAAATTTCTTTTTTACTTGAAAAACATTAAAAATTCTCAAAATTTGGGGTATAGTTTCAGTATTTTTAACATAAGTTAAAAATCGAAATTTATTTACTCTAGAAATATAAGGCATTTTATGAGAAATTCTAGCATGATTATTATTCTTCGTTATTAATTCTAAGGTGATAGTGGCAAAAAAAAGTCGTTTTGAAAATCAAAACTTTAAAATTTTTTGATAAATGAAATATGAATAGAATTTACACTCATAGATTTGATTTAAATGCGTTTTTCTATTGATGTATATTATAATAGTTTTCAGTGAGGGGGTTTTGACGTTGAAATTTCTCTTGATAGAAAGTTTTAATAAAATTTCTCAAAGAATAGGCTTCTCTAAATATCTTACCAATTTTTTAAGAATAATTTCTTTTTTTCTAGTAGTACACTATCGTTTTCCTAAAATCAAATAAATTTCTTTTTCCACATAATTTCTGTATATCCATTAATATGCATTAAATTTGAAATACAATTTTAAACGAATATAACAGGTAAACGACATATATACTTGAATATCATTTTATAGAAAAATCACTGCATCTGCTTTTCTTATTGATTAAGAAAATAAATTTTGTCTGCTATCCGGATACAAATGTAATTTCTGATTTTTTTTTTATATTCTAAAATAAAAACGATGTGTCAGTTTTTAAAAAGCAGGGAAAAAATGTGGTTCAAATCTTTCTTTTACGCTAGAAAATTGTTGTCAAATGCCATGTTTTACTTAAGATGATAACAAAAAAGCTTAAATTTTGTCATTCTGCTATCATATTTCAATTTTGGGTTATTATTTAATTTTTAGGTGTACTGAATTGTTATCATTTGTAAGGAAATGTGTGTGCATACACACACAGTTTGTCACCATAACTATTAAAATAACATGAAGTTTGAAAAAATACATTAGAGATTATTTAAATTGCCTGCTCAATCAGTCTTCTGGTCTTTCTTACAATAAAACACTGATGTAATATCAATATGTTTAACAGAAAAATATATCAATATAGCAGTAGGAATTTCAAATACATCTTTATATATGTTACACTCATGCAAACTATTGTTGGCAAATATTCAAATGCTTCAAAATTTTCGACTTTTTTTAAACGCATATTTGATGAAATGAATACCTATTTTATTTGAATTATTTGTGCAAAGAAAATTAGATAGAAATAAGTTATTTTTAAAAAGTCTTTTGTAAGTTGATAATTATTACAGTTTATGCGTAAGTGTTTACCGAATTATATGCGGAACTTTGCAAGTATATATTTTAAATGGAATAAGAAGCATGAATAATTGATATGATTTTAAATGGAACAAGAGAAAATTGATAATTAAAGGTATAATGAAAACAATATCAATTAGTGTCCATTTTCCAATCATATGCTATACATAAATGATCGATATAAATTATATGGTTTTCTACGGAATTTTTCCATATTTTCTAATGTATTTCCTCTAATTGAAAAAAAATTCGGACTTATTATTTCTTGTCATGTAAAACAGCGATATAAATGCTTACTGTAACTTTGTTTTAAAAAGTAATATTATTCCTTGAATTTGAAGTAGTAACTTATGTTAAAATGAAGTATATTGTTATACACGCAGAATGGGATTCGAGGATTTTATGCTATCAGTCGCAAAGAGCAAGACAGTTCTTCAGGAGCCATGAAAATTTATTATAGAAAAGCAATCCTTAGAAATACAAGATACAACAACAACATTCGCTTAATTAATCTCAGAAGATCTTCACACCTGCTACAGCACTCAGACACAACTATCAGTATCTAAAAATACAAATACGTAATATTTAAGATTATTCACAAGCACTTGCTCGATAGTAGCAACTAATCGCAAGTCGACTCTTCAACGGTCAAAACAATACTAATTCATCTTCAGCGAGTGGCTCCTATTTATAATCCGATCGGATCTTTCTCGAAAGATACGTTTGCATTATAGATCTTAATATTATTAGATTTCTTCAGTAATTTCCAGAAGCATGCATATGGCCACCAACTCGCCAAAAAAGGTCACCAACATGATGCCAACTTAGCTCTATCGCCACCATTTCACCAAGTTTCCATTCAATCGCCATTATAATGTAAGGAATGGCGTTGCTTGGGAATATTACAATTTTAGAATAAAATAAATACAACAGAAAGTAATATTAACGAATTACATATCCAGATATAAATTATTTACACTATTTTAAGCATTCATTACGCAAAATTCGTAACAATATGATGCTTATTTGATAAAGCAAACAAATATAATGAATGAATAGCCAAAAATTCGAAGCAAACTAAAATATAAAGAAAACTCTCTTGAATGAGAAGAAAGCTCTCAGGGAAAAAAATTCAAGAAAGAATTCTCCATCAAAAGATTTTTTCCCCATTAAGTATCATTCCATAAAAAAAATCTGAAGAATATTTTTTTAACTATTTTCTACTATTACTTTAAAAAGAATTTTGAGGGAAATAATAATTTTCTTTTGCTAGTTTTATACTCACAATGAATGAATAAAATAATTCTTTTACACGCCAAGTAAAAAGAATATTAGGTATCCAAATTTTCTCGCATGCATTTTCTTTAAAAAAGATGCTTAATAGTATAGCTTACTGATGTTTTTCTTTAAATTTTATAATGTTATTAATTATCCCTACGTAATAACGAAAATACGATAACGAGTATATGATAATTATTATAAATACTACCGAAAAAAATATTAGTTTTTCTTCTTTCTTTAAATTAAAATACTTGCCTGAAATAAAAGGCTTGAAAGTTTCAGTATTTTCTCAGGATCGAATGAAAGATGCATCAAAAACCGAAAATTTATATAATACTGCATTGTTCACAAAGTTAACTAGGAGGATATAATCAATTATATATATACATTCTCAAACGTGTTTCCATAAAATATTCAATTCTACGCTCTATGGAATTAATTCCTTAAAGTAGAATAATTAATAGAGGCTAGCAATGACAAAGAAATATGAAAAGAACTTTGATTGATATTGTTAAGCTTTTTTCTTTTGTTAGTTCAAAAAAAATTATTCCGTAAAAGCCTCTGGTGCCGGAACATTGTGAACAATTTTTAGATAAGATATCTCTAAAT
>BMAV01017724.1:167885-209528 GCA_019973955.1 Trichonephila inaurata madagascariensis | reverse complement strand
AAATTTTACCAAAAAAAAAAAAAAAAAAAAAAAAAAAAAAAAAAAAAAGGTTGAGAATCACTGAGCTAGAATTTTCCTTCAGACTGAACTAAAAGTTTTGAAAAATTAACATTATTTTCAAAGCCACAATCAATCGAAATAATAATTGGTGTTTTTGTTAAAATTTCTCTACTTTTATTTATTAAAATATGAATAAATCCACTTCTAAGTTATAAATTTCAAAAATCCTAGTTCTACCCCCGGTATACATAAGTCCTAGGTATATATATTATATTACTATATAAGCAATTTTCATCAAAGGTGAATGTTTTAAAAAATATATCATTTTTTTTTCTTAATTTTTTGCCCAAAATTGCATTTAAATAATTTTTTTTCCTTAGAATAATATTCTTAAAACAATTTTATGTCTTTATTTCAATGCATCTGACGCTAAATATCAAAATAATTATTCATTTACACGCATTTCAATAATCACTGATCCAAAGCATTTATGATTAAACCATTTTAATGTCTTATTTTGTCCTAAAAAGAAACAATCACTTAAATATTTATTTCAATTAACTCCATTTTGGGAATATAGTATTTGTTATATTCAAGTATACCAAAGCGTATTTCAGAATAATTGTATTTTGCTTCTGCTTTTTTATTAATATTAATAATATTATTATTTGTCATCAAAAAGAGAAAAATATTTATTAAAACTAAAAAAGATACCAAAATGAAGAAAAACTTAAAAATTAAGTTTCAATTTTTTAAAGAAAATTTTATCATTTATACTTATTACATTTTAATCCCACATACTATTTATATGTTATCATCTCAAACAACCAGTTTGGGCTATTCATCACATCAAAACCAACCGTTTCATAATTTAAATTCCTTACAAACCTTATCTTACAAACTGTAACATTTTTTTAAAAATACATAGAACAGTATTAAAATATTCATTAAATTAAAATCTTTATGCAACTAGAAACAAGACGCTATCGCCATTTGTTATCCCCAAAGCTTTTCTCTAAGAGTAAAATGGAGAAAAGGATGAAAGAGATCGGAGAAGAAAGATGAAAAAGGGATGCTCACCTTTCACCTTGTTGCTATTCAACTGAAGGAGCGCAACAGTCTTTATGTTGGATCCCTGACATGCGCACGACACCTCCGAGAGGAGGTAAAGGGGGTGAGATCAGCCCAGAATTTCTCTGGATATTATTTCCACTCGCAATAACGGCTTAATGTGTGTCTATGCACTTCGATTTATTGCTGTAATTTCGCCTTAATCGCTTTTTTTTTTCTTGTTGCTAACATCATCGCCTTTGCTGCTTAACATGGAAATGATATTAAAGTTTTTCGAGATTATTATTATGGCTTTAAGGTTTGTTTTTTTTTAAAAAAAGGATTTTAATGTTGAATCTTTTTTTTATTTTTTAATGAAGCTTTTGTTTGCTGAATTAGATTTTGTATGAGTATTTTTTTTAGGAAAATAAATGGTGGTACTGCTTTTAATAAAATAGTTAGAAATTCGGGGGTTTGAAAACATTTTCTTAAAGAAGGATTTAATTGGAAATTGGTCAACATTTTACCTTGTTCATATATATTCCATTTAAATGTCTTTTTTTTTAAAAAAAAAAATGAATACATATAACAAATTTTTATTTTGGATAAACATAAATGTGGGGCATTTTTTTTAAAAAACAATAAACTGTTGATATGTATCACCATTTCAATAGTAACAATAAAAAAAACCTGTTTTAACACATAAATTATTTTTGAATTAACGTTTTGATGATATACTTCTTAAGGGGATGGTACGATTTACAAAAAAATCTTAGATTTAATGGTTTAAATTTTTGGTTTCCCCCTATGTATATGTATTCTGCAAACAAATTTTGAGCTCAAAATGCCACAAAAAGCTAATCATTTAATTTTTCAAAGAAAAATTTAAAAATTCATTAAGTTATTTTAAAATATGCTATTTCTTCTACAGTAATTGACAAAAACACATGAAATTGGGTTTAAAAGTATACGTCGAAATATGTCTAACAAAAGTTGATATGGGTTCTGTGATAATATGATTGATGTTTGTAAAAACTCTTTTTATGAAGGCTTATTGCAAATTCCTTAGAAACTTAGACTATTTTTTTTATAAAAAAATAAATATTAATTTGATTTAAAAATGCATATCAACTTTTGTTACGTATATTAATAGCAATAGTTAGGAAAAATATCAAAGCATTCAGCTAAATAGAAAACAAAGGGTATTTTAAATGAAGATAAACTAGTTATTTTTTCTTTCTGTTAAATAAGTTTAAAATTTTTATTTGTCGCTGAGATGTGAATAAAAACGAACATATTAGCTATCATAATTTTCTAGGCTTTTTTTTACTTAGAACCTTATATGTTTTGAAATTACAAAAAATACATAAAAAATAATCTAGGTTAAAAAAATTTGATTTGATTTTTTGTCCTATTTTTGTCATTTGAAATGTACTTTGTCCCCTTAAATAATTTGAATACTCAAAGAAAAAATAATATTGCTAAAATGATCTTCAAATCTGGGTTTAGCAAAAGTTAGTAATTATTATTTTGTGGACCTAAAGTTAGGAACAAACAAAAAAATTTGAATAGATATTTGCATAGTAAAAAAATATTACAAAACCAGAATTGATTAACACTTAGTATAAGAAATTATTCATAATTATTTATTAGTAGATCAATATGTATATTGATTTAATGGTTACTGTTTATCAGATTTAGCCCCTGTACAAATTTTACGCCTTCTTATATTTATAATTTGTTATTATTACATTACTGATAATAACTATTTATAGAATCAGATCAGCAAAATTGTGTATCGTACTAAACATCTTAAAGAAGCCTCCCACGAACTTAATCAAGAGCTAGAACAGAGAATGTTTTTTCTCTTATTTAAATGGTTTAAAAGATTCTCAGTTTTTAAAGCAAAAAAAGCCTGTTCTTGAGGCAAAAAAGAAAAAAACCCTACAACCAAAGAAATGCCTTAAGATATCCTACTACGTTCGGAACCGTGATTTTGCAAAAGCGTATAAATGGATAATATTTATGATATTGAGTGTCATTCAGATTAGAAAATGTATATAAAATTGTTTTAAGAATAGTATTACAATAAAAAATCATTTAAGTACAAAATTTTGACAAAAATGAACATAGAATGACCCATTTTCAAAATATTCTCCTTTTGTAAAAAAATGCTTCTATTATAATAATATTTTTCCTGTATATAGCTCATATCTCTGTACAGAGGCTCAACTAGAACTTTTGAAATATATAACTTAGAAGTGGGTTTATCCACGTTTTACGACACAACAGAGGGGATAAATTTTAAGAAAAAAACGCCGATTATTATTTCAATGGGTTGTAACTCTGAAAATAATGTGAATTTCTCAAAACTCATAGTTGAGCCTTTGTACAGAGGTCTGAGATATATACAGGCAAAATATTATTATAATAGAAGCATTTTTCATAAAAGGAGAACATTTTCAAAAAAGGTTATTCTAAGATAATTTTTTGCCGAAATATTGTATTTAAATATATTTTTTTTTGGCAAAATGTGTGTGTGTGTGTGTGTGCCCTTAAAACAATTTTATGCATGTATTCAAATCTAAGTGACACTAAATATCATGAAAATTATCCATTTATGCGCTTTTTTAAAATCACGGTTCCGAACGTAGTCGGATACCTAAGAGGTCTCAGGGGTGTTAAATTGCTCTAGAGGTCTGAAAATATAAACAATTTTCAAACAGGTATAATTCTTTTAAATTTAAATAAAATAATTCGAATTTTTCACACATCATTTATAAAGGAGTGGGGCTTCAGAAAAGTATAAAATGTTTAAAATATAATCATAATTTTAAAAATTATAAGCATATGAAAATAAGAAACTTTTCTATAAGAAATATTTATTAAGTTTTACGTCGCGCATGCTATTTTCTAAAATAGTAGCTTTAATTACTAGCTATAAGTTGATTAATAAAGTTAAATGTATTCTCCTTACACTGTAGCTATTTGTATATAAATAGAATAATAACTTACATATTTTAATAAATAAAAAAATACATTTTTAAAAATATTTAAAAAATTGCAATGTTTCACAAATATTTTGAAATACAAAAGATATATAATACTAAAATTAGGTACGGCTTAAAGAATATGTGATGCATTTTATAATTCTATAAATTTTTATACATCAGAGGCTACTATTTTAGAAAATAGCGTGCGCAACGCAAAAAAATACTTAATATTTATCATAGAATTTTCATATGCTTATGATTTTTAAAATTATGATTATATTTTAAACATTTTATACTTTTCTGAAGCCCCAAAGACTTTCATTCATGATAACATCAAAAAACACAGAAATAAGTTTTTATATTTGCTGACACTTAATACTACACTTGTTAAATAATTAAAAACTAAAATATTTAGGAAAGAAATGAATTTTTCACCGAAATTTTTTGATTCATGCATAAGGTAGCATTTGATGACACAGATGGAATCGCGGGGTTGTCTTCGCGTAACACAGATCGTGCATGAAAAGATTTGAACAAATGTATAAAACTATAACTAGTGATACTAACTGTACTTATTTCGATCGTAAAAGTTTCAAAAATTTTATCTATTCGTAGAATTAGCTATGAAAACTTATTTGATTTGGTATCTTCAAACACCTTATGTCGTGGCATACCACGACAGCTTACATAGCAGTCTACTTTTCGAAATATGTAATAAAATCTCCAGCGTTCGATTTGCAGTTAAGGTTGTTTTCGTTTAATGTTAAAAGAGAGAGAGAGAGACAGAATCCAAAAATGGAGTATTTTTTCTCATAGGAAAATGTTTTAACATTAAATTAATATTCTGGCTTAACTATACTTTATAAAGAGTGAAACATATTTTATTACACTACACATCTTTTATCTCAGTTGTTCATTTTTTATGGTATAAAATATAGCTATAGAATACCTTCGTAAGGCAAAATTAGCTAAACGTCAGAGGGAAAAATTTATTATTTACTGGCAATTTTCAAATTTTTAAACATTGTATTATAAATAAATATATGAATTACGATGTGGAGAAATTCGGTAAAAATTTAGACATTTTTCTATCTGAAAATGTCTTCTGAGTTTAATTCAAGCTTTTTTACATTTGGTGAGACAAAATTAAGTAACTCTTGTAATTTAAGTTTTTTTTTTTTAAATTTCTGATAACTCTAAATTTTTACTTATGTGGATGTAGTTTTAAAATCTTTTTTTTTTTCCTTTAAAAGTGCCAGAAAGGTGCCGTAACTGAACTTAGAAGTGGGTTTATCCATGTTTTACCACAACAGAGGGGAGAAATTTTAAGAAAAAAACACCGATAATTATTTTAAATGGTTGTAACTCTGAAAATAATGTGAATTTCTCAAAAATCATAGTTGATCCTTTGTACAGAGGTCTGAGATATATACAGGCAAAATATTATTATAATAGAAGCATTTTTCATAAAAGGAGAACATTTTGAAAAAAAGTTATTCTAAGTTAAATTTTTGCCAAAATATTGTATTTTAATAACTTTTTTTGTCAAAATATCCTTAAAACAATTTTATACATCTATTCTAATCTCAGTGACACTAAATATCATGAAAATTATCCATTTATGCGCTTTTTTAAAATCACGGTTCCGAACGTAGTCGGATACCTTAATACTGACAATGATAGCTTTTCAAAGAAGCACAATTCCTTATATCATTTGTCTCAAATGAGCTGCATTTTGGCAGCTAAGCCATTTGCAGACACGGCAACTCCCCAAGAGGGGAAGCCCTTTCATTGGCGGCATCTAGTGGTGGCTACATCCAAGGCCGGCTCTAGCAGTTTTGCCGCCCCGGACAAATATGGAAAATGCCGCCCGTCTCTCCAAAGCAAAAAAAAAAAAAAAAAATCATAATTAAAAAAGGTAAATTGTTCGCATAGAATAATTCTTGGGAACAAAAAGTCAGCATTATAATAATAATAATAATAATAAAGTAATATATTTATATTATTTGAAGTCTTAAAAAATACTAAATAATTCGGAATTAAGAACGTAATTACTCGTTATTATTTCAAACGAATAAAATGTATGTAAAGGAATCGCCAATTTCTTTAAAAAAGACTCTACTGATGTTGGGGATCACAAGCATTTATTTTAACTTTCTAGTAGCTACACTCTCAAGGCTAAAATAAAACATCTCCTGTGGTTCTCTACCAAAAACTCTTATTCGCCCTGTTCCTTTTTGGATAGCTGACACCGGACATCGCATGTGCGAAAGGAATGTCCATTGTGCCCCAGTTCCATGATGGGGAGAAAATTACTAGTGAAAGATGTGTAAACATATTAAATTTCATGAATTAACATATACTCCCCCTTCGAACCCTACAAGTTTCAATATAAAAGAAAACTGACTTTAAACACAATAATATTTCAGAAAATATATCAAATTTTTTGTAACAAAAAAATATTTTTAAAATTGATCCAAATGCCACCCTTAAAATTTGCCGCCCCGAGCAGGGGTCCGATTTGTCCGACCCTAAAGTCGCCCCTGCTACAGCTAACAAATTGTGACATTTGAATTTTTATTCAAACTCTCGTCGAATACTAAATATTGCCGTGAGTATCAGAGCCGAATTGGTACTCAAAGGATCTGAGGAGGATAGAACTCGCAGCCTTTGGTTCCGTAAGCACGTAACATACCACTGGGCCAAAAAAAATCACTTCAGCCCGGAGGCTGTTACTGGCTTATATAGATACCACCTTTCATAGATCTTTCACATGCCACATAATTATATGACATATATTATGGTTTTCGCATCCAGAAAATCTATCGACTCCAGCCGGGATCGAACCCGCATCATTAGGCTTAAGATGCGAGCAGGCTACTTCACAGCCACCGAACCGACTATATCTATTGTAATTCATACTAAACTTATACAATTTTAAAAAATGTACGCTAATTCCTGAGTTTTGGAGTTATGCATTAGTGGTCAAAAGTGTAAGAAAAAAATCCCTAATAATTAAGAATTATCACTTAATTCTAGAATACTGATGGATGATTTAGATGTTTTAAAAAAAGTTATTTTATGCAATATAAGAAACACAATACTTTGTGCTAGAACACATTTAGTGTTTCAATGAATAGTCTTTTAAAAAGAAGGAAATAATGAGTTTTTTTTTAAAAAATAATAACAATGATTTATTTAATTCAAACAAATTAAATGTTATTGCTCTTCTGAGAGCCAACCAGGCATCCTTTTTGTGAAAAAGAAAGGATAAAAAGTAATAACTTTTATTCCTAAGCTCTCAATATTATAGAGAAATTGCAATTCATTTAATTTCCTTCAAGGTGGATAAAACTTTTCTTTTGTATAAATTTATCGTTTGATAAAACTATCGTGCCATCTCAAATTCCAACATTATCTATACTTTACACTACATAATTGCATTTTTGATTACGATATAATCAAAAAGAAAATGCTTTTCATGTTATTTATAAAGATAAGAATAGTATTATATTAGAATTACACCTTTATCTATAATCTATTGATCAACTTATAAGTGATCATTTTGTTTTTGGTTAAATTTTCGTATGGATTTGTATATACCTTGAAAATAATGCAAAAACGAAGATTGGAATAAGTTACATGTTTAGATTTTCAGTAGATACTTTTTAATTTAATATTTCATTGCATAACATTAGAAATATTTTTTTATCAGTTTTAGGATTAAAGAAGATAAATTCTTTATTTCTTTTACAAAAATTTTACATATAAAAATGTGTCATTAAAATGCATGCAGGCATAAACTATTTAAAAATAACAGAGTTCATTTCTTTTTATCGCTATTTCCTTTTAGAAATTATTTTCCAGTTAGTTATCAAAGCAGTTCGTTGCTCTCATTAAACTACGATAGTTATATATTTGATACATTCATTCTTTAAGGCTGTCTTCGGTTAATGTTAAAGAATAGGACCAGAATTAAGAACATTTTTTCAGATATAAAAGAAATTAAACATTAATATGATTTTCTGGCTTCTCTATCCTTTAGAGAGCAGAATTTTTTATCATACTTCCCATTCTTAACCGAGTTTATTCATTTTTTCTGGTATGAAATGTGTTTCGCGTTTTTTCTCCTATACCGCAATGTTAAATGGGCTATGCCATCACGTATTAAAACAAAAAAGAAAGTATTCATGGAATATTTTGGCATTTTTAAGGGGACACAGTACGATTCAATTGACCAAAATCGGTCAAAAATCAAATTTAATTTTTTTAACCTAAATTTTTCTTTATGTACTTTCCTATAACCTCTCAAAATTTGAAAGCTCTAAACTTAAAAAACGCAGAATTATAATAGCTTTCACGTTCGTTTTTATTCACATCCCTATAGCAAATCAAAACTTTAAACTGCCGTATCTCAGAAAGATAAAATAACTATTTTGTCTTCATTAAAAATGCTAAGGCTTTTTTTCTATTGCGCCTAATGCTTTGAAAAAATTTTTACCTGTTCCTAATAGTACATGTAACAACAGTTGGTATACATTTTTGAATCAAAGCATTATTTATTTTTTTAAAAATAATTAAATTCAGAATTTATACATTTTTTAAGGAATTTTCAATAAGCATTCATAAAAAGAAGTATTGTAAGAATACCAATCACGTTAACGCAAAACCCATACCAACTTTTATTATACATAGTTTGACGTACTTGTAAATAAAATTTCATGCGTGTACGTCAATTTTTATAGGAGTAGCATTTTAAAATCACTTCAAACATTTCAAGTTTT
Source organism: Trichonephila inaurata madagascariensis (assembly GCA_019973955.1). Taxonomy (NCBI): domain Eukaryota; kingdom Metazoa; phylum Arthropoda; class Arachnida; order Araneae; family Nephilidae; genus Trichonephila; species Trichonephila inaurata. The sequence continues at coordinate 200,701 of BMAV01017724.1, read as the reverse complement.
TTCCTTAAAAAATTACATGGCTAGCTTTTTATGAAATTTTGAGCACAAAATATGTTTAACATAGTATACATACATAGGAGGCAACCAAAAAAATATTAAAAATCCTTAAATTATTAATTTTTGCGTAGATCATACCATGTCCCCTTAAAAACACTATATTGTTAACAAAGGCATTTGTTATAATATTGCAAATTTCTATAGAAATTGAGACATTTTCTCTGTGTGAAAATGTGCTTCGCGTTTAGTTCAATCTCTCTTACTTTTACCGAAGACAGCCTTAAATAGTCCTTCCCTTTAAAAATACATTGTATTTTCAAAAGCTAAAATTTCCTTCAAATAACCAGGATGGTATTCCTCTTCATTTCCAAAATAGTTAATCTGAGAATGTCATGTTATAAAAATCATGAAAATACATTTCCTTAAAATAAATTTCGGAAATGTATTCAAAAATTCAAAATTTGTAACTGATTCTCGGTACAATGCAACTGGATAAATAATTTAAAGCAAACAGAATTAAATAATTTCAGTGAAGTTTTTATACGTATAATGTTTATAAATGACATATAACAACAGAATTATAAGAATTATTCTTGCAATAACTTTTAAGAATTTAATAATAGATTTGTTTTTTAATCTTACTTCTATAATTGTTTCATTCTTGCAAAAAGAAGGAAAAAAATAAAAGAAGCATCATGAAGAAATTAACCGTTTTTATTGAAATTATGTACAGATACATATGTTCACAGACAGCAAACAATTCAGAAATAATAAAATGATTCAAAACTTTAAGGCATTATGACCAATACGCGGCTAATATTTGCACATTGAATGTTAAAACCAGTCATTGGTGACCCCCTGACAGGGATGCATGCTTCTATACGTCAATATAAGGAGTGATAAATTGATAAATATTCCTGATAAATGTTAAAATTAAATTTGTTAAAGAGATTGAATCGAATGCACTCTTTGGAGAGTTCAACCTATCCATCTATGGTAATTCGGAACAAGACCACGTTGATCTCAAAAACTCAATATCCCCAGAAACTAGCAGATGACTGCTTGAGTAGTTACACCAAATTTTTGACCATTCTGCAGATCCGAGTGCCATTGGTACAAAGTTGATGAGGCCCATCCGTCTCATGTATCAGGTTAGTGTGAAAGTTCTACTCGTTTTTGGATATGCAAATTTGCAATGGAACAGACATCAATCAAAAGTGTGGATGCTTAACATATAAATGCATTGTGTCTCACACGGTTAATCCTCTAAAAAAAAATTCAGAGGGTGTAACACGGAAAAAGAAAGGAAGCATATGAGACATTATTTGTTATACCATTTCGATCAAAAGAGTACGGCAACCGCAGCATGTCGCAACGTTTGTCAATTTTACGGTGTGGATACAATAGACGAAAGCACATGTCGTCGATGGATTCGTAAATGTAGGGAAAGAGACAGAAGCTGACTCCAAGATCAGGGTAGGAATGGATGGCCATCACACGTTGGAGTAGATGATATTGACCAAGCCATAAGGAGCCAACCCGAACCCAACAGTGCAAGAACTAACCTTTAACGTACACCGGACAGCGGTCGAGAGACGGCTGATTAACTTGGGTTGATTACGAGAAAGTTGGATCTCATTGGGTTCCACATAACCCAACACCTAAGCATCAGGATGACCGAATCGTCGCCTGTGTTTCCTTGCTTTCCCGATACAAAAGTGACCCATTCTTGGCGCTAATTGTTACAGATGAGAAGTGGGTTATGTATCGTAACGTAAAGCGTCGTAGGACTGTGTGTCACCCTTCTGATCTACCTGCATCGATTTCGAAAACTTAACTTTATCCCAAGAAGGTGTTATTGAGTGTGTGGTGGGATGTGAAGAGAATAATTCACTGGGAGGTCCTGTTACTCAACTAAATCCTCAATACTGCCTTCAACAGTTAGACAGGGTGCATTCAAATTTGGTAGCAAAGCGGCCAGGTCTCATCAATAGTAGTGGTGTTATCTTTCATCATGATGCCAGAATACGTGCTGCTGTCCTCACTCGCTAAAAGTCAATGGGTTTTGGTTGGGAGGTTTTACCCCACCCTCTCTATTCTCCTGACTTGGCACCGACTGACTATACCTACTCCATGCGTTGAAAAATTCCTTCAGTCAGAAAATCTTTGGGGATACTGAGAAAACTGCCATCCAAGACTTTTTTGACTCGAAATCACCGGAATTTTACCTCCCTGAGATTTCTACCGGAAAGATAGCAAGAGGTCATAGATAGTAATGAGGATTATGCACAATCATAGGTAATGTTTAGTTTGAGTTTAATTGTTCTTCTTTATGGGTGATAGAAAAAATGGTAGAATTTTTGCACTCATCCAATAATACTTAAATTTTTGGATTTCCCTGTTCATATTTTAAAAGAACCTATATTATTTTTGGACTTCATGGAGATCATTCGTCTCATGGAGATTGTATAACGTAGCTCTACCATCTGAAATTAGAACAACGACAAGTTAAAAAGGGTTGTTTTCGATATACTTAGAGCATTTCATTACTGTTAAATTTTCCAAGGAAAGCATGTATTCTAAGTGCCATCTCTAATCTGATATTTTATACAAAAATATTAGTTAATTTCTCATTTGAAATGTTATTTAGTCTTCGTAAATGGCGAAACTAATTATACCCAGATAGATTTTAACCCTTTAGCGGGCAGTGGCTAATAGGTCTAGCCACATATTAAAAATTTTTTCTCCAAGTGGGTGATGGATATTTAGTCTGTCCACATGAATTTATTGAAGCTAAAACGCATGAAAATCAATACAGATGGCAGGACGATATCTTTTTTTGCATTTATCTCCTCTGATGGGTAGTTAAAAACAGTTTTTCTCGGTGTAAATCTATAAATTATATTTTGATTACTATAAATAAAATTTCTAATCTTTGAAAAAAATTTCGACATGTCTTAAGTATACTTTTATCTCATCTAAATGAATTAAGCAAATTTGCAATTAAAAAAAAGGTTTTATTTAGGTTTTTGAAAAGCTTTTATATGTGGATATAGAGGTTCTATCCACTGCCCACATAGAACAGAAAAATGACCTAGAAATTTTTCCTTTTCTCCACTCGAGAGAGAACACTTAGAATCATATGAGAATGTTGGGAGTCGGAAACATAAACAAACTTTGTTTACAATATGTGGTACAAGATTCTCGGGTTCGAAAATCTTTCTGCTCGAAGAAAATGTTTGCATATTATAAAGTTCCACAGTAAATAGCTCATCAAATTTGTGAAATAGCTAATTTAAATTCTCAAAAATATTACTTTATTTCTAACTTTTTATACTAAAATTAAATAAAATATAAAATGTGGGTATATACTAATTTCAATGTATATTCTAAGTATTCTATACATATTCTTAGTAAGTGTATTCTATGTTGTACAATTATTCTATTGTTATTTAATTACACTTATACTTTGTATTTAAGTGTTATTGAAATAGTTATTACATAAATGTCAATTTCTCCATAAAAAAAAAAAACTATTGTAATATGATTCATTGTTTCGGTCCTGAAAAGTAAGTTTAATGTCCTAAGTGTGCAGTGGGTATAAGGTCTAGCCACTCCCCAGGAAAAAACACTTGATCAAATATTTTTTTGAGTCTAAATAATATTCATAGAGGATGAGAACATTGCATTTATCAAGTACTTTATCACAGAAAAGTGTATTTTAGTTTTGTGCCCGTTACAGGGTTATAACTCACGGAATATTTTATTGACATCCGATTATGTGTGACCTAAGATATTTTTCAGTTGACTCACTGAGATAGAAGATTATAAATTTATTTATTTTGATTACAAAGTTGAGATGTTATGTCACATGATAATTTCCACATCAAAATTATTTTTATTCTGAGTTTCGAAGTGTGCCGAAATAATGATATAGCCAATGTGTTTCTTATTTTTAATTTTTATTTTGCCAATTCTTTCTTGAACCAATGAATGAATTAATTAATATAGGCATTTCAATAAAAAAGTACCATTAAAAAGAATAAGGCTTTGAGATAGCTAGAAGTTTTAAAATCTATAAAAAGAGAAAAAGTAGGAATATGAATGTTTGAATAAAAATTGTAGCAACTCTTTTAAGTCTCTAAGAACTTAAATCATTTTTAAAAATAAGCCTTTTCTTCTTTTTCCCCCTTTTACTGTACTGCCGAGACAAGGCATACATTCATGTGCCTTACCAGTAATATTTTTTTTTATATTTGCTTAGAAGGAAATAAAATTTCTGAAACTATATTCAAAATTATTACAATTTTATCGATTCTCTGTATGTCAAGATTTCTTTATCTAAAAAAGAAGCATGATTACTTGTATAACACAGAGAGTCAAAGTTACAAATATATACTATTCTGATACAAATATTCCTATTATTTACCAATGAATAAGTACTTTTTGTGGAACAACATGACAGCAAATAGATATTTATGTCTTTAAAAAATTTGGTGCCATTTTATATTTATATACGGTTACCATTACGATATGAATGAATCTCTGGATCTATTTCAATTATTTATAAAATTTTCTTGAAAGCCTTTTTGGATCTTGTTCTCTTCGGAATAATTTTACCCTAGAGATATAGTTTCGAACTTATCCATCAAAAATGAAAACTTGTTGAAGTTTCTGGCCTACTTATATGTAATCATACGCACATACTATAACTTGAAAATCACTCTGCTCTCTATACGTTTAAATAAAAATTGACTAATGAAGAATTGATTACACTTGGCATGCTAAAAATAAATAAATAAATAAGAAGAAATATTCATGATGAAGCTGCAAAATTTTGGGTTTAAAAAATTATAAGAGTGGAAAAAGATCTAAAAATATTTATTTTTTTCAGATTATAATATTTTTATATCTTAAAAATATATTTCTTTAGGGGAATCTTTTTTTCAATTCTTCAGATTATAAAAATTGCATCGTTTGAAATAAAAATACGGTGAATACGTATATGTATATTGATATTTCTGAGCAATTTTAAATTCACTCATTTTATAAAATTATGTCTGTTGTATTGCACATAATTAGGTTAAATCACGCGAACATTTCATTTTTTAATCAAACTTTGCACTCTACAATATTCGATTCAGGGAATACTTAATGTAATTGCTCAATTTAAAAAATAAGCTGTAAATGATAGATAATATTAAGATTCTTTATAAAATTTCTAATTTAAAACAACTCTGAGATCCTGGAAAAATCATTAAATTAATAAGCTTATTGCTAAATGTCATATATAAATTTCAAAGCTTTTTTGTTTGTTTATTTGTATCATATACGAATCCACAACATAAATTGTATCACTTGAAATTTTTTTAAAGAGCTTCGGTGATGTTTCGGAAGTTTATTAAACATTTTTCATTCAAAAGAAAGATATATTTTCAAATTTATTTTTTCGGTGAATATTTTTGTTTCTAAAACTTCTTTCGATTAATTTAAGGAAATTGAAAGTATGATTGCTGATTTTTTTTTAAAGTTCACCCTGGAAATTCAAATACCTTTCAGGAACAATTTCCTGTATTTAACACACATTAATTATTTTTATTTTTAGATTTTTGATTTCATTATGTCTTTAGCAACAGTTTGAAAGGAAAATTTGAAAACCGAGTCTACTTGGGATGAATCGTCTGCTTCTGCCAGAAATTCAGAAATGAAAGGAAAAAAATTAACTGTATAAAACAACCACTCTTGACTGTAAACTAAAGTTGTTCTCGCTTGTGGGTAATCTAAAAAATTCATACATCTTCTCACCAAAGGGAAAAACAAAAAATAATGTGTATCCACAAACAAATATTTGAAATTTTTATTCAAATTTATACTTTTGACACTCCATGTTGATTTCCTTTTTTTTTCTCTCTCTCTCTTCTTTTCTTTCCCTTTCTTCCCCTTTTTGCTCTTACCAAATATTAATAAAAACAAATTTATTTTTTAATTCTTTCTTATATTTTGCTGTCTCTTTTATCTTTATTGAATCTCTTTTTCAGATTAGTTCAGGAAATACCGGGCTATTCTGCAACATTTAAATAATTGACTCTTCTATGTTGTTTACTAAATCATTTATTCCACGTAGTCTAATTTGAAGTTCACTTAAAATTATTCAAGGTATTATTTAAAAATTTAAAACTCGCTAATATTTTTTTTTTTATCCTTCCATCTCGATTGTGTATTTTTCCATTGAATCGTATGAAGCATGGATATACTTACAAGTTCGAAATAAATAATAATATAGAACAAGTCATTCAGATAATATAGAACTAATGTGATTGAAACGCACTGTATATTTCATTTTTTTCATAGAACCACGCAGAAAATACTATGGTAAAGCTTAAAAGTTATTTTCGAAATTGAAAAAATTCCCCAATGTTATATTCCAAGATGCAAATCGAAGAAAACTTATATTCAGAGTTTATTAATACCCTATTTTAAGAACTACACGGGCAGTTTTTAATCTCAGGAGATAAAATCCAATCATCCTATAAAAAACCCCGCAGAAAAAATAGCGATGCGAAGTTTTCTTTAAGAACAGTATCGGGACATTTTTTCTCTTCTCTCTCCCGTAGCTACGGAAGCAGTTCTTCCTACTAATGGTGCCAATTTCCGTTTCCTAGCAAGCCTTTTCACTCTCTGCTGAGCACTCTGGGTTTAATCAATTGCGCATTCCTGCAACCCTTCGGGAGCGATCCAGGCACGTGTCATATCTGAGATTTTCTGTAGAAATATGATACTAGTACCAATCAATGTAGGCAGAAATGTGGGGTATACTGTATATCCCTCAAATATTGCACCATTTTATTTGAGCTGTAGAGCATGCATTGTTCATTACTATCAAAAATTGTTATTTATGTGATACACCAGGATTCTAATTAAAAGTTCGTGAGTTTGGAAGAAAGAAGTATGAAATGATTCAAAAATCAACTTATATTTTAATTTGTTCACGCTGGGAACACGTAGACAAAAATTCTACCATAAGTGAATTTTGGCAACAATTTTTTCAGATAACATTTGATTATTAATTCCTCTTCAATTTTCTTTAAGGGGTCTCAGGGGTGTTAAATTTTTCTAGAGGTCTGAAAATATAAACAATTTTCAAACAAGTATAATTCATTTAATATTAAATTTAATGATTCGAATCTTTTACACATTATTTATAAAAGAATGGGGCTTCAGAAAAATATAAAATGTTTAAAATATAATCATAATTTTAAAAATCATAAGCATATGAAAATTCTTTGATAAATATTAAGTATTTTTTGTGTTGCGCACGCTATTTTCTAAAATAGTAGTAACTGATGTATAAATATTTATAGAATTATAAAATGCATCATACTTTTTAAGCCGTGCCTAATTTTAGTATTATATGTCTTTTGTATTTCAAAATATTTGTAAAGCATTGCAATTTTTTAAATATTTTTTAAAAATGTATTTTTTTTATTTATTAAAATATATAAGTTATTATTCTATTTATATAAAAATAGCTACAGTGTAATGAAAATACATTTAACTTTATTATTCAACTTATAGCTAGTAATTAAAGCTACTACTTTAGAAAATAGCGTGCGCAACGCAAAAAATACTTAATATTTATCATAGAATTTTCATATGCTTATTATTTTTAAAATTATGATTATATTTTAAACATTTTATACTTTTCTGAAGCCCCATTCTTTTATAAATAATGTGTAAAAGATTCGAATCATTTAATTTAAATTTAAAAGAATTATACCTGTTTGAAAATTGTTTATATTTTCAGACCTCTAGAAAAATTTAACACCCCTGAGACCCCTTAAATCAATAATTAATATTTTAACTATTTGAATTCATACTGATTCTCAATCATTACAAAGCTTGTATTACTGTTAGTGTTCGTAATTTTGTTAAACTTATATTGTAGACATTGTTATAAAGCAGCACTCTGCGGTGATGCTGTAAGTCAGGGGTGGGCAAACTTTTCCAGGGTTCGGGATACTTCTAAATTTTTCAATGTGCCGCGGTCTACCCAGTGGCGTAGGTGTAGTGAGATAAGAAAAAAGGTCTACAATATTTATTATAACTTAATAATAAATACGGTAAATATATTTACCTACATAATATTAAAATAAAAAAAAGAAATCATATTTTTAAAACCACGTTTAAAACAAAAAGTAAGATACAAATATAATAATAATAGCCACAAACATAACTGCATTTATTATCAAACAATTCAAAATGTATTAAAAAATAAAACATTTTCATATTAAGTTAATTCTCACAGTGATAGTCTATGAAGACTTTTAGTCTGCATACTGTCAGATAATCTTGAATATTTCGGCATATAATTACTATGTGCTAATCTTCTGACGGCCACCTTAAAATGTCTTGGCGGTCCACCAGTCGATCGCGATCGACTTAATGCTCACCCCGGCTGTAAGTTAACAACATTTTTTCCTTTCTTGCATCTTTTTTGTGTGTGTTTGTACACAGAGCAGAATACATTCCTGTACAAAAAAATGTCACTTTTAACTAAATGCACCCACAATCTAAATGTTTATTTCATGATTTTAGAATCATATGCCCCCATCCATATATGTTATATCATCCACCTAAGTTGTGCTTTCTCGTTCCCCTCGTTATTATTTGGTTTGGTATCATTCCAGTTCTTTCTCTCTCTCTCTTTATAAATTTATCCTTATCTGTTCTTATATCATTATTGTACACTTTTCTAACATTAGGTCATGATTTTTTAAATGAATGTGCGTATGTGATTTGTGTGAAGATTTTTCTAATACGTATTTTTAATTGTCGTTGTTTGTGTTACTTGTATAACTTCTAATCAACCTAAAGTATGTGATTATGGGTATTATTTCAATTCTGTATGTTAAATTAAAAATTTCAGTTCTGTTTCTCTCTTTTGTAGCCTTTTTTAATTTGCTTAAAAGACTCTTTCGAAAAAATATAAAAATCTGTATAATACCTGCATTAAAATACAATATTAATAAATATAAGCTCCATAAATGTTTTCTAACAACCCTTGGGGGTCCGTGGCAAATTATATAAATTTGGTGGTGTATGGACAACAGTAGGGGATGTGTGAAATGTTTAATGTAAAGTAAGATAATTGTAATCCATTTCCATTATTATGAAAGTTACAATAACTTAATCGTGATTTTTAACAGTTAAACAAATAAAGGGGGGGGGGATTAAATGTTTTAAAATAAAATATCATAGATAGATACATGTAAAGTTCAAGTAACGACAAGCTCTGCACGATAGAAGTGGGTGTAACCGTCTATGCAGGTTTAAATATGAACGAAAACTTGCCCTACATGCAATAAATTGTATAAATATGCCATTGTAAAAGAGTGTAAAAGTTGTGCATAATACCGAGATATGAAGTGAATTCTGGGAATCTTTCTTTGTTTTGAACGAAAACAGTATTATTATTTGTATTATTAATTGTTAAAGTACGTTACGTATAAGTATTAAATGCAATTGATATCTTGTACATAAATTTATCAACCAAAGTTATATATTTGTTAGTTAACTTATAAAATAGATGTATAATATTTATCAAGGGCCCAGAGGTCGAGTGGTAGCGTATCGCGCTTCCACGCCACAAATCCGGGTTCTATTCCCGGTCTGGGCAGGGTCGACTCAACCTTTAATCCCTACTGCAGTGGGTCGATAAATGGGCACCAAGCTCGCTTGGGGACTTAAACACTGGGGGTCATGCTCGAGACTGACCACCTGATCGGGACATCTGCTCATGCACCTCAGCGTCAATGGTCACGTATACTGCGATGGGCACAGTAGGCCTAGTTCTCATGGGCTGTTCGGCCACTGAGTATGAGTTTATAATAATTATCAATATCCTTTTCAGGGCATCAAAAGTTTAATTTTCTATTATGCGTTAAAATAGCGTTCTTTCATTTAGAGGTTCATGGCCAAATTTTTGTTAAAGAAGGGGTCCATGGGCACACATTAAGTTTGGAAACCACACTACAGTAGAATATATAGATTGTTTATGAACCTCTTTATTACTTTCCTCTATGATTTCTCATCGTCCTTCTTTTCTTCTTTCAAAAAAATGGGGAAGTTTTGACATGTATTGAAACTGCCTACCTGATCATTCAGATATGTATTGATTTCGACCAAATTACATTCTATGAAATGTGCTTAACTTAAAACCCAGTCCTTTAAAATGTTTATCATGTTACACATTGGTTCATTACAATCTACGTATCATCGTATTTACGGGCACCTACGTATCAAATTTTAAAACTTTCTGTTGCTATAATATTATAATGTCGCTGGGTAAAGGCATCACTTGACCATTTTTCTAAATTTAATTGTAATCATATAATACAAATCCTCCAAAAGTCAAGGGACAACCCGTTTTTTGTGTCTTATTTTAAAATAATGTAACATTAAAACAAAGCAAAAAAAAAATCATTGAAGAATACAGGAACTAAACATTTTTGTATTAAATACCAACACAGAAATTTGTATAAGTTTAAAACATAAACATAATTTACAAGAAAAGAAAAACCTCCTAGCAGAAAAGGAAGCCAAGCATCCTAGTTTTATGTAGTATAAGCATTGTAAAAATAGGATCTAATGCATCTACCCTTAAATGCAAAATATTAGTATCATTGATTTTCTATGAAGCCAATTAGGTTGTTGAACACCGGAATGGGAAGCGCAGACTAAACACGGAGTAATCCTTTTTACAGCTCATATAGCGATTCTGAGACTGGACTTAAAGCGGCAACATGTCTACCATGATAGCCGCAAAGATGCTCGATCGGATTTAGGATTGGAGATTGAACTGGCCATTTCACTCGCTCCAAACCGTGATTCTTAAAATCACTGGAGTTCTGAGTGGGCCCTGTATCAAAATTCTTTGGGGGCCCTTTGTTGGGGCCTTTTAACAGTTTACGACTTTTTGCTTACATGGGGCCCCTGTAGCTTAGGGGCCCCGTATCATTGATACAGCTTATACGGCGGTAGCTATGCCCCTGCTTAAAATATTTCTCAACAAGCACAGTTCAATGAAATTGCATATTATCATTCATCAAAACGAATTAATTTCCAATAACAGTGATATAACGGTCGGCAGATATATCGATCAAGGATCTCGCCTTGGTGTCTCACACCAGTCAGAGTTATTTCATGGAGCACATCCAGGTCAATGTGACTACCAAGAGAGACCCAAACTGTGATTACCCAAGCCGTGATTCCAGCAGCTTTATAACTATGTCTTTCAATAATGTTGGATTAGTTGTTTGTATCTAGTGTGCTCTCTCTAGATCAGCAAACTCCCTGGATCATTCTCCAGAGTAACGATTCGTGTGTGAAGAATAAAGAAGTCCTTTATTATCTAGTCAAGAAAACGTGTTCTCTTACCTAATATAAGTGGTCACATCTCTGTTTTCGGTTCAAGGGGGCTGCATAACCGGTTGTCCTGCATTGTAAAAACATCTTAGCACCTTAGTAGTGAAGATTCTTGTTCTTGCAGATCATCTTGGTGCACAAAATGATCTGCAACGAGCCGAGGTACAGAAGTGCTTTTCCGCCTTCGGGCTAAAGGAGTTAGAAAACGGTTTCCGCACGTGTTATAATTCGTGGTCGACATGTCTTCTAGACACGGAATCTTCTGATTTAAGTTAATCTCATAATCGTTGGATCATATATTGATACACATTAAAACATCTAGCACAGGGATGGGCATTAAGTCAATCGCGATCGACCAGTGGACCGCCAAGACATTTTCGGGTGACCGCCTTTACAAAGATCCCTTAAGACGTCATACTAAAAGAAACATATTTATGGATCCCGACGCCAGATAGACTGGAGAATCGGCTTTTCACAATCGATGCGACTGTGTTTACTTGAGAAAATAATTCTCGATAAATATGTAGACAACACATGTATCTTCAGTGGAAGCGCACGGCCTTAACACGTTCACTGCCGCTGTAGGGGAGGGATTACTGCGATGCCAGCCGCAGAAAAGTTTTCTCCACCGCCGACTGAAAAGGAAAACAAATGTTGATGATCCCCTCTTCCTGCGTAGCACGGGATTGGCTATTTAGACATCATCCCCCAGGATTGGATTCTCGTGTTGATGTCATGTCCCGCGATGGCTTGGAACTCGGTAGAGAACAAATTAAGTCTTTTCGCTTGTTCCAGATTCATCTGTTCACGCATGTTCTCTGCTCGCAGCACTGAATACGTCCCGCTCCAGGGTCTAACAGTCACTCATAGCTGTTAAGTATTCAACTTGATAATTTTGTGTTACTTTTGTAGTAAAAACAGTAATCTCTTACATTTTAAAAAACGGGTACAATGTCGAAAAGAACCGTTAAAAAAAGAAAACATACAATTTTAATATAGAATAGCCACATCTATGCCTCTAGGTGGACCCAACACCTTAAAAACATTAAAAGTAGTTCGTACCCTGGAAAAGTCTGCCCACCCCTGATCTAACATAATCACAGCTCTCACAATCTCATTTCCTTTCATCTGACTGTCAGCCACCGTAATGAACTGGGTAAATGATTCTCTAGGCGTTGCTAGATTCTTCTGGATATTGCAACGAAATCAACAACAACCACTGAAGATTAAAATCAGGCATAAACTGTACACCCGAACTTGCAAAAAAAAATTCCACACATTTTTTTTAAAATTTTATGGTGTCCATTTTTTTAAAAAAAAATTAATTAAAGTGGTTACTATCCTGTTTTTTGTATAAGTGTTCTTAAAGTTCGTTATTGTCATTCGTATATGCATTTTATTGTTACATCCAATTTTTTATTGATGAGCTTCGAAAAACATATTTTATCTTTGGGAGAGGCCAGTGCATGTTTAATATTATATTCAACAATTTAGTTTTAATATTTTAAAATTTCTTGCACACTCTAAATAAATAAATTACTACTTTATACTATAAGATTATAGAACTTTATAGTTTTAATTTTTTTAATTTTTATAAAAACAAAATTTCCTTTTTTTTTTTTTTAATCAGTAATATAAGCAAAATAAAGAAGAAGGTTGGTGCCTTGAAATTGTTTAACCCTAAAATCTTAGTCCTAAGCATAAGAGTTTGTTGTTACGTTAATGTGATTAGACCGGCACTATTTTGCTATAATCCCCTGTATTATTTAGCATTACGTTATATTTATAGCAAATTAATATATTATTAATTATAAATTCCAAACTACTAGACCAGGGGTCGGCAACCTTAAGGTTGTGGTGGGCCAAACCAATCTACCATTATGATTCATGGTGCAACACAGTAGGAAATATTTAAAACAATTCAATTACCACGGCAATGCATGCAGAATTAGGGAAAAGAGATTTATAATACAGATTTAAAGTTCTTTATCATACATTAACAATAATCATTTTTAAAGATATTTATTATCATAAACAATAAAAACACAAAAAGTCAACATAAATGAAAAATTAAAATTGTTCATATAAATATGTATTTTTCCAGAAAATTTATTAAAATAGAAAGTAAACACACATAAAATGTGACATGCTTCAACATAAATAAAAAACTAAAATTGTATATAAATTATCTATTGTTTAAGAATATTCATTAAAATAAGTAATAAACAACATAAAATATAAGAGTTCATGCTACAGTTAAATAAAAAACTGAAAATTTAATGCGAATCTTATCCCAGCAAACAGTGCCGATTTAATCAGTGCTCATTTCAGGCCCTGGGCGTAGAAGATCTACAGTCCCTCTTGACACTGGAGGATCGAAATTTATAACCAAAAATAAAGGGTTAAGTCTAGCTTATCCGGGTCCTTCTGGCCCCTGGGAGCCTGCCTCAAGCGCCCAATGGATAAACAGGCACTGCCTGCAAAGTTCTGCTTAATATCGCAATTCAGGTGTATCCACCAGTTTTAAAAGCAAAAAAAAAACATTACAAACTAGATAATTTTTTAGGAAAATTAAAAAAAAAGGAAAAAAAAGACCAGCTTATACAGAACGAAAAAAAAAACATTTATATAAATTTTTTTTTAAATGTTAAATGTTGAGATATTGTCTTTAAGTGAAAGGTTTGATCTTCTCATTCAGAAGTTTTAAAAATTTTCACATTTCAGTAAATACACTTCACCGTAAATGCAACACCAAGAAAGACAAGAGATAGCACAACAAAATTTATTTTGTAGATAACATGTTGACCAAGTATCAAATGATTAAATTTATAGGCTTCTGTGAAGTGTGGTTCCTGCCAGAATCAGTAGCCAGAGTAGACGCCATTGTTGGAGATCACCACTGCCACACGCCTCGGCATTGATTCAAAGAGACTTTGGATGTATTCTTGGGGTACAGTAGACCAAGCAGCTTCCACACGTTGCAAAAGTTGATCTGGTGTGACAGCTGGGGGTGTAATCTGGGTCAATCGTTGAGCAACCATGGGCCATATGTTTTCTATCGGTGAAAGATCCAGAGAGCGAGCCGGCCAGGGAAGCAATTCAATCTGGTGACTGACGAAGAACCTTTGGACAATGCGTGCCACGTATGGTCGCTCATTATCCTGTTGAAATATGGCTGTGGCAAAACCCTGAAGGTAAGGAAGGACAACTGGCTCCAACACCTCGGAGATGTAGCGCTGGCTGTTTAAAGTACCGGCCATGCGTACTAGAGGAGTGTGCGAGAGTGATATCCCAAAACCACCCCCTACCATAATCCGGTGTAGGACCAGTGTGGCGGTGCTTAACGCAACTGTTCAGTATCCTCTCTCCCGGTGTATCCAGACTCGGGGAAACCGACCATCGTGGTTTTGCAGACAGATGCGTGACTTGTCAGTAAAGGCAACTTCATTCCATTCTGCCGCCCACATCTTTCTTTCATCGCACCTAGCGGCGCGGGCGTCTGTGGTTCTGCGTCAAGGGTAGACCAAGCAATGGACTTTTTGCGGACAGACCACTCTGCTGTAAACGGCGTCGAGGGAAGCGCGGGCCTTTCGGAATTGCGTTCAGACTCAATGTGCTGGCTATGGTTCGTGATGTGACTGAGCGATCCGTCGCTCCATGTCCCAATTTGTTGTCCTCACGTGAAGTGGTGCACTGAGGTGGGTGAAACCGCCCGTCGGTCCGTCGTACCCCCCACCCAAAAGGGTTCACATATCCGCATTACAGTTATTTTTTTCGCCCAACACGACTACCGATTTATCGAAAGATAACCCCCTTTTCGGTAGGCCATTTTCCTTTCCTCTGCCGAACTCGGATACTTGATAAAAAAGCTGATCGCTGTTTCTACGGGGGCAAAACCCAAAATTTTTTTTAAAAAAACCACAAAAAAAAACACAAACCGAAACTTGAAAGGGGGAAATCTCCAAAGCCTTAAATAGCGTTTTTGGGGTTTAACCCACAGGCGCGCGTGATGGGGCCCTGCCTGAAATTCTAATCATTTGCATATCCCCCACTAATGCATGTTGTAAATTTTTTGTTATTTGCATTTTCCCTTTCGGGTGCATTTACGGGTTCCAGCGGTTACTTTGAATAAGATAAGTTCAACCTATGCCCAAAAGGGAAGCATTAACGGGGAAAAAATGAAAATTAAATAAAAATAGTGTGGAACTTGTATACACTACAGAGCCAAAACATTATGAAAATCTACACAATAACGCGTTACGCCAGTGGCGTAACGGAGAATATTAGGGGCCCTCCCAAAATTTGGTTTTGGGCCCCAAGCAGGCCCATAATGGATTGCAAAACCAAAAAAACAGGCTTTTGGGCCCCTAGGTCCTTCTTCCCCCCTTTTGGCACTTTTTTCCAAAACAAAGCAACCACAACCCCTCCCCTTTACATGGGGGCCCAAAATTTTCGGTGATGACTGGACTCCCAAAATTTTTCCCAAAAACCTTTTCGCCGGGTCCCTCCGAAGGCGAAATATTTTTTTACAAGGGAAGGGAAATTCTCTGAGTTGGCCTTTTTCGAAAGTTGGATCAGTTGGATTAAGATCCAGCAAACTAGATTGCCTGGGCATTAATTGGAATTGATTATTAAGCTCCTCCAACCACTCTTGCACAATTCGAGCCTTGTGACTTGGGGTGTTGTCCCGCTGAAAGATTCCATTTCCAGCTGGAAAAACATACACCATATAAGGGTGCTGCCGATCCGCAATTATGCTCAGATCAGTCTGCAGCTTCCATGATCTGTTCTACTACAACTAAGGGTACCAGAGTGTCCAGAGAATACCCCTCAATGCATAATACTACCCTCATCAGCCTGTAAATAACCTGCTGTACATGGGGAGAGCAACTATTCGCTTGGAAGATGGCGTTCCTTGACACGACCATCGACGTGGTGAATGAGGTCATAATTCATCCGACCAAGCAACTCTCTTCCAATTATTCATAATCCAATCTCGATGCTCATGGGCCCACTGTAGATGTAGTTGACTATAACACTTGGTCAACAGAAGTACACGAGTGGGAAGTTTGTTGTGTAGTTCCATATTCAACAATGTCCGCTGAGCTGTGTGTTCCGAAACACTTGTACTTGGACCTGCATTGTATAGGGCTGTCAGCTAACCCCTTGTCTATAGCCGATTTTGCTTTATTAAGCGGGACAGTGACTGCCGTCCCTTTTCTTTGATGATGAGTAGACGTTCAATAGCTTGGCGTCTCTACTACTGGTTTAACCATCAATTATCCACTTTGGATTATCACATCGGCGGATTGCGAAAAGATGACCAATCGTGCTGTTTCGGAGATACTCGTTTCGAGTCCTTGGGCCATTACAAACTGCCCTCTATCAAATTCGCTTAGATCACACAGTAGCCTTCCCCATCACTCGGAAAAGTAAGTCCAAGAATGATTCCTTACCTTAAAATACTGTAGTAAGTTACTGTAAAATACTTTTTTTCTCTTAATCAGGTGTCATCCACATCATCTTGACATGTTCATTGAAAATGTGGTGGTGTTCATAATATTTTAGCTCGACAGTGTATATGAATTATAGTTTTAACAAACTTTTCGAGAAATGTAGCATCGCCGTTTGAAACTCTCTCTCTAAATACTCTATTCCTTTTCATTAATTAAACTCCCTACGCATTTTAATAATAATTCCAGTCTCAATAACATTTAGTATTAGATTTGTTTAGCACACTTATTTCATGTATTTCGGTGAATTACATTGTAATTTTTTTATTATATAAACGTTGTTGCTAATCCTCCAGAGATCACGAAGATCCCTTGGACCTGTTGATTCTTCAAAAGTCGGGCACAAGAAGGGGATTTGCTTAGATATCTCTTTTCTAGAGATATCAATTCCAGATCATCCATATCACTTTCTAGAGATTCCATACAAAACTCAAATATATGTATAGCTAATTCTTCAATAAATGTACCTTTGTTCTTTGTTAAAACCTACACTCAATGTCTATACTTAAAAAATTAAGGCAAAGCGTGTTTTGTTTTCATTTTTTTTTTACATTATTTTATGTCTATAAAAATTCATTTCAAATTTATACCATAAATCGGCGTTTCTCATACCCCCCCCCCACCAGGGAGGCGAGAAAAAAAAAGTCGTATTGAAAAGTCGAAAAGAAAAGCTTAGTTTAAAAAATTATTAATTTACTGAAAGTAAACAAACAAAATACATTCTGATATAATAGCAAATAAAATTAACATTTACATTGATCTAATACACTTATAAATGTATCAATTCTGCACAATGTATTTTATAATTAATTTAACAACACTAAGTTAAGAACAAGTTAAATAATTGCCTCTGACCCCATGGGTTTGTCATATATAAAATTATATACAAGCATTATAACACTTATCTTGATAATTTGTGTGGTTTATAAATAATCTCTCAACTGTCGATTAAAAGTTACACAATTCGCTCCCTAATGCCTCCGTTTTCCACGTAGGCGTGCTTATGTGATGCATTCAAGGGGGGAGGGGGGAGAGAAGGAATGAATAAGGAAATCCTCTGATATAATGATATAAGTAAATCCTTCGCAAACATTGTCAAGGTCCTTTTATTGCATTCCAAAGACCCCGGAATAATTTTATGGGAAGCAGTGCAAAGGTCGCACTTCAGAAAGATGTATATATGTCACAGGGAAATGATGAAAAATTGGGGATTTGATCAAATCCCTAAGGGTTGCGATCAATTCAAGGAAGATGTTAAAATAAATTCTCGTTGGGTCATTTCCCTGAAGAAAGTCAGTAATTTGATCAAATCCCTGAACTGTTTAAGTGAAAAGAGGAAATGATATTTTTAAAAGTATTTATATAGTAAAGCTTTAAACATTTTTTCATGAATTCAATTACTTAATAATTAAAACCTTTATTCAATTTTATTAAAACACGTCATTGATTTGTTGAATCGCGAGTTACAAAATACGTTACTTTTTTTACAAGCAAATCTTTTTGTATTACATTGTAATTTGATTACTCACAAGAACACTTCTTAAATCCTTGACCTCCAAATAAGAATAATGTTCCTGAAATCTCATGCAGACTAACTTTTTAATTATTAACTAATTATTTTAATTAAAAAAATGTTTAAAGTTTTACTAAAAATATGCTTTTTTTAAAAAATATCAGCTAAAGTATCTATTTCTCTTTTTGCTAATTATTTCGACTAAATAATATGTACGTCAATGTGACTATTGTATAACTTACTCTACATTTAATACTGCACAATTTACTAAATAAATTCTTTTAAACGCTTTTAACAATATTATTTCCTCTTTTCATTAAAACAGTTCAGATTTGATCAAACCACTGACTTTCTTCGGGGAAATGACTCAACGAGTTTTTATTTCAACATCTTCCATCAAACGATCATCTCCCTTAGGGATTTGAGCAAATCCCCAATTTCATCATTACCCTGCGACATATATACGCCCGGGGAATTTAACGCACCGGTTGAGCGAGACGTATATATACGCAGGTTGTATATAAGAGGTTAAAATCGTATTGTAGCTCTAGCGACAAAGTGTATAGTATTGTTGAATTCAATGCATTATTTGTATGGAGGGGGAGAAGGCGATGAAAATTATAATTGAATAATGGGTCGCAAATATTTAAAGTTTTAGAAATACTGCCATAATTGATTTCCCCTAATATCCCCACTGAAAAAAGGCACTCATTAGACATTTACACGATTAGGCTTGACGGGGCATGGATTCAGAAAGATCATACCGAACGCCATACAGGATTTCTCAACGGTCTCCCGCCACCAACGCAAGAGGACAAACATTAGTGTGGATCGTGGTTCTGTTGAGGAAAAAAAATTTATTAATGATTGGAACTTACCTATGTGGAAACGATGTTCTGTGGTATAGAGATTAAAAAGAAAATAATTTTAAAAAATAGTTTCAAAATTTAATATTGCAACCTAAGGGTTCGATTTTTAAAAAAAATATGGGAATAGACCTTATTTTTATTAGATGATTTTACTCAAAATAATTTTTCTATAATATAAATAACCAACAACAATTATTACTAATTAGTGAATGTTGAGTAGTACTGAGACCGACTTACCCCTGAAGTCGCTTCCTCACCGTTCTGCCTACCTAAGGGTGCGGGAGGAAACAAAGCATGACCAGAAATTTCCATAGTAATTCTTATTTATTATTATTCAAGCACACTAATCAACCACAAATTAAAGCACAAGAGGAAGCCTTAGGAGTGATATAAAGAAAGCAATAAACCCTAAGTGAATAAGCGCAAGTAAACAGTTCAATTTAACCTAATCAATCTTAGACTATAAATTCCCAGTCCACTAGTTTAGTAGAGTGGCAAACTCTGTTCTTAACTCACGTTGTGTAAATCAATTTAATCACACCTTCGTAAAGCTGCACAACAGATTCTCCTCTTCTTCTGCTCTACAATTACCGAACTCTGACTTTATATACTCTAACTAATCTAAATATCAGGGTTTCCTCTTGAGAGGGATGGCTGAGAATTAAACGCGAATGATTGCCCAAAGATTCCCCAAGAGGATTAGTGAGAAGGTCGCGTAAAGACCCGTCACAGTACATTGCAACATTTCGTAACCCCAAGTCTTTTTCGCCTCACCGTCGAATCAGTCCGATTCAAGCTTTTATCCGTCTTCCGGTTTATCGTGCACTGTAATTTGGACAGTAGATTTTTAAAAAAATATTTAATACTAAAGCTGTTAAATGAATGTATCGGATGTTTTTTACTTGTAACCAGTGGCGTAGCATGGAGGTGCAGAGGGAGGCATGGCCCTGGGCGGCATACGAAAAGGGGTGGCACGAAAAGCACCGCGATATTTAAATTCAAAAAATATTTCAAGCTCCAAATTGCGCCCACGTGACGAAACTGAAGGAAACGAGTGAAAGCTTTAATACACACACAGATACAGGAAGTTCATTAGTCACTATGCAATCGCATTAGTTTTTAAGTTACTTAGGCTTCTGGCAACCGGTGCTGTGTGAAGTCAATGATGCTAAAAATTATTTGCAAACAGAGGGGCTAAATATCTATTAATGTGCTAAAAAAACACGTGCTTTACAGACCGTATAAGAATCAAAACGAGAGGAATTCGTGGATGACGCTTTAATATATGCTAAAAGTTTATGTGAAGAGCTTGAAATTTCTTTACAACCCCAAGACGAGATCAGGAGGAAGCATATATTTGGTGACGGAAGTAAAGATGTTCAGTTATCGTACGAAGATGACTTGAGGCGAACAATGTTTTCTTCAATAGACAGAATAACTGCTGAAATTCGAGAAAGATTCCAACGGTTGCAGAATCTAAAGCAGAAATATGCTTTTTTAAAGACCTTAGATCAAGCTCCTCAAGACATTAATAATGAATTCCAACTTGAGCGTGTATGTCTACAAGCTTTCGTAGCTGCAACAGACCCAGGCTGTAAAAAAAGAACTGATTAGGTCCGGCTCTCTGGATTTATTAAAATATATTATTGAGCCCAAACTCGAAGATGGCTTACCAAAATTGTCATATGTTGAGAATTTTTTTAACACCTGCCGTCAGTAATGCAAGTTGCGAGAGAAGATTCTCTAAGATAAATTAATCAAAAATTATCTCAGATCGACTCTGTCCACGTTAAGGCTAACAAATTTAGCTTTTCTGGCAATTGAACATGACATCCATATTGATATTGACAGTTGTATAAAAGATTTTGCTATGAAAAAAACACGAAAAGTGCATTTCAATCAATAAAAAAAATTTAAAGCTGCTTTTTACTTTTAATAATTTTCTTGACTAATAATTAAAATAGAGAGGCGACAAACTTCCGGTCGGCCCCAGGCAGCGAAAGCCCACGCTACGCCACTATTTGTAACTATTTGATAGGTGTCCTCACTAGGCAATAAATGTTTTTAAAAACATAACCGATGCCTGTTTTATTTTAGCAAAAAGTACTTTGACTTTTTACCATAAAAAAAGTTCACAAATGCCTAAAATGTATTCCTCTTGTGGCAGTACTTAACATAAGAGTCAGTTTTTTTTTTTAATTTTATTTTTCTATTCCTTTATGTACCATAAGAACACCTTTTCTGCATAGATATGTTTTAAAATTCAGAAAAAAAATTCTCGATCCAGTATCTTATAGCCACATCACGGATCTTCAGCCAAGAAGTGGGCTGCGGTAGCCCAGTGGTCAATGTATCGGATCATGGCAGGCATGTCATGAGTTCGAGCCCAGTACCACTAAAGACCCACCGAGTAGGGCAGCGATGCACGTTAAATCTGTCGAGAGCTTAAACGTCCTCCGTTGGTGTGGTAGTTAGGAGAGGGGGTGCCAGCTCAGGTATCATACATGTCACTTGACCATGGTTGAAAATTACGTGGCTGAACCCTCGTGTAGCTGAACAGTGCGACGTTAATATGCACTCATTCAGCCAAGCAGTCCTGTTTGCAGCGCAAGTACCATACCGATAGTGCGACGATATCTGGAATAGCATGTATTGTCTGCACGGAGACTACAATTGTATTTTTTTTAGTTATAATGAGAGATTTTAATTTAGTTGGAACAAAAGAATCTCTCCATTATTTTTCATATAATTCTTTTCCTTATTTAAGAAATTTGTTTGAATTTAGAAACATTGAGCAAGAGTTGAAGACAATAATATTGTTAACTGAAATTTGAGCCGTTATTTTTTTAAAGCCGTCAATAATTAATTCTGTAATGATAAATACATATTGCATCCTTATTGAACTGAAATGAAAAAAAAAAGTTTTACTCTCATCTCACTAGTTAAATTAATAATTATAATCAAATTATTTTTATAAAATTAATTTTCTTAACTTATGTTTCCACTTTTTACTGTTATACGTGTTCTAGCCGTAATCCACTTGTTTCCCTAGATATTTCATGCTGCTGCATGACTATACATTATTCTTTTTAATGTATTGACATCTATCCTAGCATTAAACTTTGAACAGCATTGAAAATATTTTGAAAGCCAATGCCTCTTGATTTAAAAAGAACAGGACCTCTCCCCCTCCCCTCCTCGGATTTGAATTACGCAGAACCCATTTTTTAAGGCCCTGTGGTCAAGTGGTAGCGTATCGCGCTTCTACACCACAAGTCCGGGTTCTATTCTTGGGCTGGGAAGGTCGACTCAGCCTTTCATCCCAACTGCAGTGGGTCGATAAATTAGTACCAAGCTTCCTTGGGGATTTAAACACTGGGGGCCTCGCTTCAGAGTGACTACCTGATCGGGACATCTGCTCATTCACCTCAGCGCCCAATGGTCACGTATACTGGGATGGGCACAGTAGGCCCTAGCCCTCTCATGGGCTGTTGCACCACTGAGTTTGAGAACCCATTTTTAGCGAATCTCTACTCAGCAAAAGATACATGCTTGCCATGTTTCAACTATGAAGGTCTAATGGTTCAAAAGTATTAATTTCATCTATAACACCCCCTAAACTCCTCGCAACCACCACCCTCCCCTTCTTGAGAGTTGATTTCCGCAAAAGCTGTTAGCGGATCTTTACTCAACGAAAGAAGCATGCTTACTAAATTTCAAGTTTATATGTCTAATATAGTTCCGGAGATCTCGTGATGAGTGAGTCTCTTTTTTCCGAAAAATGTAGATACTTATTTTGGTACCTAATGTATGCTCCAATTCCTTAAAAACAGCCATTGCCTGTTAAAATTGTGTGTTCCTAAAATGTGTTTCAAGTTTATCAAAATGTATTTGAATTGTAAGAACAATTAATCGTCTAAGTAACTGCTGCAAAAAGTGAATGAAAATTGAAAAGTGCTCACAAGCTGAAAAAATAAATCTCTCTCTGTTTCGTAAATTAACATAAGAAGTGATGCAGCGGTGTGTGCAAGCTACATTTTTTTGTCAAGAGTGAATACTAGAACCTTTTACTGAAGGTGAATTCATAATGGGAATGTATAATCACAGCTGTGTGTGCAGAACTTATTTGTTGAGCTTAATCAACCCCTTTATCTCGGTATGCAGTTGAGCAGTCTTATTCATTTGGCCGACAGTTTAAGATACCAGGTAAAGCAAAATCCTCGAGTTTCGAAGCTTTTTCCGTTGTCTGTAACAAAAGTATGGATATTGGGGGAGCAGCCGAATGAGTTGTGTTTTAAAGTGCATGTGAAATGGATTTCGACATTTTCGTTGAACCTATTTTTGTGCGGTCCTTGTTTATGCTATTTTTTCTGTGCGACCTTTTTTTTATGCTATATATGAATTTCAACGGCTTTGGTGCTACTTTAATGTGTTCTATCAATGTACCAGTGGCGTAACAAAGAATGTTAGCCCCCCTCCCCCTGCAAAGTCAGGTTTTGCCTTTAATATTTTATAAATTAGGTAAATACGTACAAAGCGTCAGTCATGCATTGGACCCTCTAGAGTCCCGGGAGTGTAGGTAACGCCACTTCAGTGTACATATATACACTTCAAGACGCTCTGTTTATTTGTTATAAACAGTCTCCCGACAATGCACGTTCAGTTGCTTTCTCTCAGCGCATCAACAGCCCGCGCTTGATTGAAGATGAAATTTTAAATGACTGTGGCATTATCAATAATTTGATAGATTATGTAGACCAGGGGTACTCAACCTTTTTTTCTGCTGGGCCGCATACATATGTCAGCTGTTTCACGCGGGCCGCAACATGACATAAATGAGGGGAATGCTTTAGGATCAAGATAACATTGGAAATTTAAAATGCGGAAAATTTATCAAAATATTATAACTCCTGTTTTGCTTTTTTATTTTTTTTTGTCACTAACATAAATTAAAAGCTTTTAAAAACCCCCTTACAATTTCTGCTTCAGTATAAACGGTTTTCAAATATATTTTTTCCAATATAAAAAACTTCATAGGATGTCTTTTCCGCGGGATATTACCACTGACAAAATACTGTATTGTGTTGCAAAGTTTTTAAGAAACCTATTATAAACCCCTTTGAAAAGATCTCGGGGAAAAAAGTTATTAAATTTCCATGTTTAGAAATTTTTTAAAAAACAATTTCGTGACAATCAAACAATTATTGATCCATTTTGATTTTCAAAAAGGTTTAACCCCCCAATCGTCTTGAAACGATTTATTTTTTTTTTTTCAAATATTTTTGCGTGCAAGATATAAAAGATGTTAAAATTGTTCAAAAAAATTTTCCTACTTCATGTTGTTGTTCCATAACCTAACCGTCCAAATAAAAGAAATATAAATTTTGTCGTACGCCCGACAAAAAATTGATACATTTGATTTTTGACAAAAATTTTTCCAATAAATTTTAATACAAGTTTTTTAAATAAAATTTTCCAGGCAAGGGCCATGCCCGGGCCCCTTAAAAGGGTGGGCCCCGGGCCCGGGTTGGTATCGCTTGGGAACGAAAGGGAAAAATTTCTTGAGGGGGGTAAAATATTTTCCGGGATAGGGCCCTTTCCCAACAAATTGGGAAAAAGCCTTTATTAAAAAGATACCAATTCCGAAAGAATATGAAATTTCAAAAAAATTTGACCCGCTTTCAGTTATGGATTTACAAGAACTGTGTGTGTGTGACCACCAAACTTCGTGGAAAAATTATCTTTCTTTATGGGCCAAAATATTCAATTAAATTATATCTTCAAGGGCGGCGGTTTTGAACTAATTCATCCAAAAAAATTTTGGGAGCAGTGAAATATGTACGTGCATTTTTAAAACTTTTCCATATAAATAGAAACTAAATGTTTTTAAAAAAGTTTCCCTGTGTAATTTTATTTATTTTTCTGGAAGTACTTTCTCATAAATAACTGGCGTATTTTGTAAGTGCGACTTTTTTTATGCGGTCCCGCTTCCTCGCATAAAAAAAAAACATTTCTGTTATGTTTTGACGAATTTGCTATATGTAAAAATTTATGAAATTTTATTTTTTTATGCGGTTATTTTTATACGATCTCTATCCACCTCACAAAAGCAGGTTCTACTGTGCTTGCACATGACAATATATTTGTGTTTTTGACGTTCTTCAAAAATACAATCAAACTTTGTTAAAATTAACTTCTGCAGCTATAGTTGAAGTTACTAAGATGACCGGGGGAAAAAATTGGTGATTTCGTTACATTACATCAAAAACAAACAAAAAATTACTTATGATGGATTCAAGATTCATCATACATATTTCATTATGTATCAGAGTATTATGCATAACATCTTTTAAAAAATTTAGTAATTTCATAAAAGCTCGAGGTTTACACAAAGGGCAGTTATCTGCATCCATAAATGAATCTATCACATAATCCCAGTCTGCTACCAAGATTGGGGGATGCGGTAGACCAGTGGTCAAAGTACCGGATCATGGCAGGCATGTCATGAGTTCGAGCCCAGTATCACTAAAGACCCACCGTGTAGGGCAGCGATGCACGTTAAATCTATCGAGAGCAGAAACGTCCTCCTGTTGGTGTGGTAGTTAGGAGAGAGGGGTGCTAGCTCAAGTGTCGTCCACATCACTTGACCATGGTTCAAAATTACGTGGTACGTCGCCAAAAGCCCTCATGTAGCTGAACACAGTGCGATGTTAATATTCACTCACTCATGCTCCCAAGATACCGTTCGCTTTCCTGTTGTAAGATTTTTAAGCAATTCTGGGATTGAAAGAAAAACCATGCCTGTTGCTAATCAGTAAAAATCAAGATACAAGTCTGTTTCTCGACACACTATAGCAAGGGACGTCTTAAGGCATGGCCAAACTGGGCCCGGGCCTCGTCCACAATGGGGGCCTTGTCTCGTTTTTGACTCAGCTTTAACAAGATCCCGATTAGAATAATTTCAAGGGTCAAATGTTGTTTCCAGTTGTATTCTCCGAAAAACTGGGAATTTCGGCTACATGTGATGACCGTCGTACATGTACAGGCCTAGGCCTAACACCATACACCGTCATTACTCATTCAGTGAAAAGGTGGCAGTCAGTCCAGCCAGTGTGTGCGATTGTAAGTCTTGCACATTTATTTGCTTGGGTTATTGTTTATACTAGTTTTTGACAACGTATGTTATCTGCTTTTAAGGGTCATAGGTGTAGGAATTTAGGGCCTACTTATGTGTAGGGGCCCAGAGCCTCAAGAAGTCTTAAGACATTTTTGACTACAGCTATAAAATTTATCCTTAAAGGTCTATTTAACAAAACAGGTGATTTAAATTTGCAACAGCTCTCTAGGAAAGATCGGATTATTACAAACATGTGCGACAAGTTAATATAGTTAAAAAATGAAAACTTAACATTTTCAACATTTAAAATGAACAAAATTTTAGAACAGCAGCATTGTTTAAAAAATATGCGAGAAAAATATTAAACCTTGAAAATAAAATAGAAACAAAAATTAGATTTTAAGTCATTGGATAATAAGAGTTTTCTGGCACTAATTTATTCAACAGATATTGAACCAATACCTATTATGCAAATAGAAGCAACTAAGATACTGTGTGGCTCAGAACTAAAGGCAAAATTCAGTAAAATATGCATACCAGAATTTTGCTAATATTTACCTGCCTAGTTGAGAATTTGAAGAGTTCCAAGAAACAATTTCATAATTTGAAAATACAATCGTACCTCCATTTTACGAATCTCTCTATTTTACAAACTTTTTCCTGGAACCTAAAATATAAAGTATATTGAAAATGAATCTTTATTTAACGGATTTTCCACATAACGAACTTTTTTTTTCAGAATTTAGCAACTTCGTTCAAAGGAGGTCCGGTCCGACTGTACTTACCAGAGTGAAGGGTCATTTTCACTTATGAATGGAAATAAGTTTCCTAACATATTTAGAATTACTGACTATCTCCTCGGGTCAATTTTTAAAGTAATCATTGCAGAAATTTCTTCTCAAGTGAAAAAGAAGGTAATTGAGAACATGTATCAAGTGTCAAGAAAAGTATTAAAACGTTCATGGTTCTTGCTTTTTCCATATATTCCAAAATAAAAAAAAAATTATTTTTTTAATGTATAGCGGACCACATACACCTTGTTAATTTGACCCATGTTGGCTTTTGGGTTTTATATTCTTGCTATAAATCTTGGTGATGAAAAATATCACAGACGCTCAAATATCATGAAATAAAAATACTAAAACTACACATAAAAATTACTAGCATCAGCTGTAGCAAATTACCAGCAAACTAAAAAGCTCTCTTGCAGCTGAACAGTGCGATGTTAATATTCACTCATTCACATACCTGTACTAAACGAAAACCTAGTTTGTAAAATGATAATACATATCACGTCTGATGCAAAAAATCCATGAATCAGTTTTAAAATTGAAATAAACACTACAATTCAATAAGTTCAATATTTCATGTTGCAGTATTGTAAATGAATAATACTACAACAATAATAATGTTAGGAGTTCACAATGTAGTGTAAAATGTTTTCCCAAGTGCTACAACAATAATTTTACAAAAAATATATAAATCTAAAAATGTTGGATAAAAATATGAAGATTGTTGTATCATATAATCATAGAACACATATTTCAAATGTTTTCAATAACAGTGCATGGTGCAAATTTGATACATTTATAAAATTTCTTTTTTTGTTGTTGTTGTTGTTATTATTTTTATAGAATTATTTTCTTCTTTATTCTGATATAGAAAACTGGTTAATATACTGTGTTTCAAAATAATTCATAAAAAAATATTCCAACAGTCATTTTGAACCATTTATAAAGCAATAAAAGTTATACACAAGTGCTCATAATTTATTTTGTCTTAAATGCTAAGAAAGTTATTAAATGTAAAAATTATAAGACTTTTTAAAATAAAAATTGCCTATCACAACACAATAACAAATTCATAGAATAAAAAGAAAAAAAAAAGATTTAAAAGAATAGCATTAATATTTAAAACTGGCCCATTACAATACCTTTATATTTGAAATATAATGCAGAGTTCCAACTAATAATTTGCAGGAATAACTTTATAAAAAAAAATCTTATCTTATTTAACTCATTTACTAGAAATTTTTATTTAAATGTCAAAAAAACGTGAAATTTTGATAATTATGACAAAATGTTGAATTTAAATAAAGAATACATATTGATAAAGAAATAATAATAAAAAAGAAAACAATGCCAATAATTTGCACTTTCCTTTTTATTCATTTTTAAATTCTGTCATCATAACTTGCCATACTGCTAAAAAAATTATAATAGAAATTTACACAATTATTGTATTAATTATTATATTGTAATGTATTGATTACAATTGTATTAACTAAACTACAAAAAATAAGGAAATTAAGTTTTTAATATTATTGAAATTTAGAGAATTATCTAGATCCAATTCTACGTCTGATAAAAAGTGGATGCTAGCACAAAAGAAAATCATTTTCTTCCCACAAAAACAAGAAAATATAATCAGGAAGGAAAAGTGAAATTTTCACTACTGATCACAAATATCATTGTTTTTTCCTCAATTTCTTAGTTCTTGAAAACTGAAAATATAACTAGATTCTAACTCTATATTATGCTCAATTTCCCCCTTAAATTCCTGGCTATATTTTAGAAGATTATATTTCTACACTTCAAATATTTTGTAAAGTAAATCAGAATTCTACTTTTCTAAAATGACAATACCCTAAGAAAGGTACAGAAAAGCTTCTAACTAATTTCTAGAAAAGACTGTTTCCTATTAAAATATTATCAAGTTTTTCACAAATATGCTAATAAATTAATATGAAATTTTTTTTTCAAGGTACACTTGATACTTTTTATATATTTGTTTTTTTAATCATTCATGAATATTGTCCTCCAAAGGTCTCAGAAATCTCAGATCAAGTATTTTAGAAATAATACTTGTGAATCTTTTTTTCATGATCTAAATATAAATGAATCAAGATAATTTGTGGAAAGAATATTTTATATTTCCTTCATTAATGAGCAAAATTTTATGAATGAGTTTGCACTTATTTCATAAAATAAATATTAACAATATTTATATATACATAATGTATTTTGAAAAATATTTCTAAATTATTCAGCTTGTTTTTATTGGAACCAATATTTCCCATATAAGGAGTTCTAGATGCTTATTGAATACCTATTATAAAGTCCAGGAGCAAAAATAAATTTCAATTAAAAATAAGAACTACACTTATTTCAGATTCAAAACTTTAGTAAAATTTCATACTTCTTTTTAAATAGAATCATAAATAATCTCATTTCAGTAAAGATGGTTCAGTCTATATTCTTTTTTTAAATGTTTTATATTAATGTTTAGATTTGAATTTTTCCATGCTCAATTCTTTCCATCTGAAAAATTATATGAATAAAAAACTAACAAAAAATGACAACAGGAAAACTTTTCATAACTTTCGTTTATAATAATAAAAATAATTTGATACAAGTAGTTAGTATATTAAGATCAATAATTACAAAAGGAAATAATAACATTAGATAGTTAGTGTGAATTGATTACAAAAAGCAATGTAACACATGAAATATACTTATAGCTTATTTATTATCTCTGAACAACTCAACAATGAATAGAGAGCCTCAATTTTTATTTTATACATAATATTATATAACTTACAGCTAAATAATTTAAAGCAATAACACAAATTTCATAAGTAAATATAATGAATGTTATTAAAAATCTAAGCAAAATCAGAATCAATTTTAAATGAGTTGAAAAACATTAAGATTATAGTAAAATGACATGTTAATGAAAATTTGATCATCCTTAATGTACTTATAGATAATACCGTACTGTATAACAAAAGATTTAAAAATAACAAGAAATTGTTTTACATCATGAAAAATACATAGCAATAAACAAAACAAAAATAAATACTTAAAAAAATTGAATATTTGTCAATTTTGGCATAATGTCTACAATAGAATATCCATGAAATATATATAAAAACAAGTAAAGAAATTCTCACTATACAAAATAAAAGATAAATGTTATCATTTTAACAATATTATAAATCTATATTTCAACAAGAGAAAAGTTTAAAATCTTTTTTAAATGAAATAACACATTTAAGTTATTTATTAATACTTCAAAAGAGTTATTAATAATCAAAATGTGGAATAATACGCAAGATAAACAAATTGCATGTGATGTAAAAATAAAAGTGAATTATCAGATACATGGGACATCAAACAATTACAGAATAGGAGAAGGAAGTAATAAAGAAAATATCAAAATAGGGTACTTACATACTATTGTAACAATGTCCACATTCAAGATAATTCGCCAAGTTGGTAATCCTGATTTCGCATGCATCATATGTGCTGAATTAGCAACCATCTGCTTCATTTCATATAAAGTAGCGAAAACGGTTGCAATAATACACAAGTACCCAAAATAGTAATTATTCTTATACAGTCACAAATCACATATACACAATTATGAATGAAAGAGCAAATCCAAACAACTGATATTGCTAGACTTTAGTCTTAATACTGTTTTCAAGAAATGTCTTTCATAACTTCTTTTTTATTATAAAAGTTGATGCAAAATAAATAATGTTGTATTCAGTAAATGGTATAGCATGACATTCACCTTCATTGGCTCTAATCCAATGCAGATTTTTCAAAAATCTCTAGTGAAATAATAAAAGAACTGTGAAAATGCCCTAATATCAAATACACTGCTCAAAACAATTCGAGTAAATAGCAAGTTTGATATGAAACAACTTTTTTAACAATACGAAAAATTAGGTAAAAAAAGAAAATTTATATTTACAAAACTGGCAATACTTAAATTTATCTGCAATGCAGAAAAGGTGTAAAAAATAACCTGCAGCATTTCTTCAGAAGGAGTAGATTAAAAACAATTGACTGATGCTGAATGTTTTGTAATAGTAATATGATGCCCAAGCAACATGACTTAGTTAAATTGAAGACCTGAAGGGCCATTAGTTCTTTAGAGAAAGGTCAAACACAATCCATTGTAGCAGAAGCATTGGAAGTTTTTCAGTGACATTTCTAGCTCACAGAAACTGGTAATATTGGACAAGGTCATACACGTGCAACACAGAATGAGGATTGGTATTCAACACTAACACACACAGTTAAAAAACAGTACTATGAATGCCACTTTATTACAACAGCATCATTAGAGGGCTACTGGTACCAGAGTTTTGAATGAAACTGTTCAATAATTGACTCCACCAGGTGGATTTGTATGCTCACAGACATACGGTTTGTGTTTGATTGCCACGGGATTGCTGAGCTGCCTGAAGGAAATAGAATCCTCTCAGATGGAGACAAAGTGCATGGAGTCCCCTTTTAGTATACAACCTGACAACTGTCAGATACACATCTGGTGAGAATCTGGTACTCAGAATAATTCTGCATGAAAATTTCTGATTTGAAGGAAGCAGAGTGAAGGTATATTCTATGAATGTATATTCTCTGGTATTTCTATGAATGGTCACATCCAACAATAAAAATAGAGCTAATGTCTCAACAATATAGGAATGAGGCCCCTTATTGCAGTCAGGAATGATAATCTATTCCTATTCGAGGAAAGAATCCTGCAAATGAATTGACCTGCATGTTCCCCGGATATGAACTCAATAGAATAGGATTGCTTAAGATATTCTAGGAAGAAGAGTTACAAGTTGCTTATTACCCCCAGAAACAATGCAGCAGTTGATAAGCTCTCTTCCATAGGAAGAGATAATGCTCCAGTTTCAAATTGATTTCATGCCTTGTAGGCACATGACATTGCTTTTGGTCAGGAGAGAAACCACACCCCTTATTAAAACTTTTAACAAATTAATTCGATATCAGTAAACTATGCACCCAGTTGTTGACATTTGCCAAGTTGGGTGATAACATTACAAAATGGTTACCTTGATTTTTATCATTTGGTACTTTGGTTACCATCGCTAAGTATAGTAGCTTAGTTTTGGATTTGTTTTTATGGTAGTAACTATTGATTCCAGACGATTACAATTTTTTTTTTTTTTGACAAATTACACCATTTCTATACTTTATGTTGTCTAGATTGCAGCTTTTGTCTTCTGTCATTTATTTAAACATTATTGCACATTTTGTCAATTATGTTTTCCAAGATATTGGATCCCCTTCTCCCCATTCTTGAACTCGAGTTTGCTAATTTCGGCCATCATGAAATGTGATAAGTATGACAGTGCAATGAAAATTGTTTACAGACAGGATAAGAAATTTGAGAGTTTATGTTTTATTGCAGATTTCATGGTGCTGCAACAAAAGTATATCAGGCATAATTCTTTTCGGCAAATTAAGAATTTTCACTATTTTACTTTTAAGTAATGAAATTCACAGGGTACTCTCAGAATTTTTACACAAGCTGTAATTGAAAGGTGCAACTATGTGTCT
>BMAV01017724.1:87203-149240 GCA_019973955.1 Trichonephila inaurata madagascariensis | reverse complement strand
TCATTGTTGTAACAATAACATTCTTACAACAATGACGAAAAAAGCCGAAAGAGCGATGCAAATCCGAACGTGACATTCATTCAAGTTCACTCTCAAACAAAACGTGCCTAAAGAAGTTAATAATAAACCGACTATTTTTTAAGCAAAGTAAATTAATACAGTCAATGAAACAACGTCATGAAATCCCAGTTTGGCTGAAAACCGATTTTCGACCCCAAATTTTGTCATTGTTGTAAGTCTTTTTTGTTTACATTGTTATGGAAAATTCTGATCCATTGTTACGAGCGTTACAAATCTGAGCGTAACAATGCTTGGCTTCTTAAAACGCATTGTTCAAGTTCACTCTCCAGCAAAACGAGCCTAAAGAAGTTATCACTTCAAAATTAAGGTGACTGCCTACGTCAAAATGTCACTAACATTGAGATGTATCACAAATGACGGGAGCAACACATCCTAACCAAATGAAATTTATGCATTGTCTGCAATCATATATTGACTGTGCCTGCTTTCCTTCATCTCCAACACGGAAGAAATACAAATCACACATGGTTAAAGATATTTTTTGTTGAATACTCAATGAAAATTCAAATATGAACATGGATTTCACAGCAGAAATCTATGACAAAGCATTGATGATCATTTTAGATTTTTGCAATTCACAATTTGATTGGCATTTGCAATCGCTATCAACATTCAGGGCCTATCTTTAAAATTTTGTAAAAATAGGTAATAATTCCCAAAAAACTGTGTGTGAAGCATAAATTTTCACTTTTAGAGAGAGACATGACGTCATAACACCAAAAAACCACTTAAAAATAAAATTTTAAAAAATTTAGAGTAAATTGCGAAATAATAACTATATAAAAACCCGTCCGGATTCAATTGCAACGTTACGTGAAAATTTCAGAGGAATCGGTCAAGAACTTTCGGAGATTAACGGTTTTGAACAAACGTACATTTATATTTTTATTTATATAGATGTACATATATTCTCTAAATATGTTTTTGTTCACTAAACATCTGGCTTGTTTGGAATTCACATATTTTCTGTTATGAAATAAATATTAAGTAAAAATATTCTTTTAATAGGAAAAGTTTTTTTTTCTTTCGTTTGAATCTATAAAGCTAATAGGAAGAGAAATGCTAGAAGATTTTAAAGAAATAATAAATTTTTTCGATTAAACATTTTTCCCCCTTAATAATTATTTGCGGTTTAATTTTGAGTGTTTTTTTTTTAAATAAACTTTTTGGTAACTTTAAATTCGAAAATATGTAGACAGTTTATTTGAAAAAAAAGTTAGTAGAAAAGTTTGATTTACTAAAAGAAGTAAACAAATTTGATATACTCGTATTACCATTTAAATTCGCTACTTATTTTTTTAAAATCGGAGATCTTGAAATCATTGTCTATAAATATCTGAAGTAAATATATATCTCTTTATATATATAAAAAAAGTTTGTCGTGATGCTGTTAAACATTTATTTATAGTCGTCAAGCAAGATTAGGAACATTGTTTTTGAATGGCGCTAAACTAAAGTACAAATTAAAATGCAGAAATGAAGACTAGAAAAATTTTTTCTTCTTGCTTACAATACATTGGAAAAACAAATTGAACTACATGATACATGTAAATTACAGTTTGAGCAATGAGTATGAGCAGTTGTATAATTTGTACTATGGGGGTTGTGGTAATCGTTAGGCGGACAGGGAGTACCCTCCAGTTATAAAATAACTTAAAATATATTAAACATTAAACCATAACTGTGGTTGTGACGGTTCTATCCGCGTCCTTCCACTAACAAAATCCTCTTGGGAAATCTTTGGTCTTTCAAATCTAGTTATTCACAACCAACCCTCTGAAGAAGAAACCTTGATTATTTAAATTAGGTCTGCTCTATATAGTCTACGTTTTCAAGCTAGTTAAGAGAGAAAGTGATGAGATAGGATAGATTGCTACTGATCAGGTATTATTCAGTTTTATAGTATATTTCAGATATTAAATAAGTGAAAGAATTAAAAGTGACGATTGGTCACTACAGCTTCATTAGTGATCAGATAATTTGGAAAGCAGATTCTATCTAGAATTAAGTGGGTCGATATTTATTGTCTTCTCATACTTTGCGTACAGTAAGACCCCGCATATCACGGGGTATACGTTCCATTTAAGTAGAGCGTAATATGAAACAGCGTTAAACGAGGTTATCTCATCATGTAAATAATGGGGTTAAGGGAAGATGGGTAGAAAATTGGTTAGGTATTTTACCATTTAATTTATTATGTTTTTCATAACAATAAAACAGAAATTTATTTCTTACAATATAGAAACATAATAAACGAATATGCATATAAAAATAAATAAAATTCTAAGTCAGTATGTTTAGATTTCAGATCATTAAGTCTCTTCTGTATTTCCAATTTTCTGCCATTTTATCAAGAAAGTAGATTGGCTTAATGGTATTTTGCGCTCAATTTCGTCGTCAATCCATATAGAAAGTCGTTTTTCCATTTCCTCTATTGTATTATTTCTAGTTGCAGAGCTTGGCGTAGTTGCAGTTACCGATGCCAGTATTTTTTCTTTATTCTTAAGAATGGTCCTTATTGTTGAAGTTTCCAAATTCAATGCAGCACAAATTTGAGATTGACGTTCATCAGTATCTAATCTTTTAATCACTTGCATTTTAGTTTCTAGTGAAATGCTTTTTTTTATGTTTTATTTTCGTGTTTTTTATTATCACCCATGATAAAAACTAAAAATCATAATATTTGTCACTATAGCAATCATTATATTATATAAATTTATACTTACAATAACCTCAACAAATGTTTGAAACGATAAAAAATACTTTCGTGTAATACCGCCGGAAAGAAGAAACACAGATAAACTGCTTCGGATATCGGGAAGCCTAACGCTGCGTGCTATTTCGTTGAATCCCACAATTCAAATAAAAGAGCGTTAAACCTAAACAGTGCTAAACGAAACAGCGTTAAGCGGGGTCTTACTGTATCTCATTATTAATCCACATACTGCTTAGATTGGGAGCATATCTTCTTTAAAATTACTTGAATTGTGTTGATTATTGTGGGATCAATAAATAGATTGTTTTTGGATATGGCTAGTCTTGTTTCCCTTCCCCCTATATCTCTAGGCGAGAATGAGAGAACCTCTCATTCCTCACATAGTGTCTGGCTACTGTTGGCATTAGATTTGGTGGTTTTGACGCCTGTAGTGAAAGAAGCATTTTTCATTTCTATATTCTTTATTTGTGGTGCTCGAAACACATCGTCTTGTTGTGTTTACATCTTGTGTTCTATCTCTGGGGCAGACTCTCAAAACCATACTAAGGGGTTGCCATATTCAATTCGGGACCCATGGTCGGGTTTACCACAGAGTATTCCCCCCCTTCAGTGACTGAGGGTGACAACCCAAAGGAACGACATTAGTTTAAAATTTTATAAACATTATTACTATTACTATTATTTTGAGAATTTGCACTGGAAGAGATACATTAACAATTTTGTATATGAGAAATATGAGATATATATACAAAAAAAAATTCCAACTGAAAGTTCTTCCAGAAGAAGAAAAAAATATTATGTGACATAAATGGCTAGAGTTTTTTTGGAAAACGTACATGCCTTTTTGATTTTGTTGTAAGGATTGGTTTGTCATTAGTAGATAATTTATCATCTTTTATGCTTTTGTTCACTATAGGTAGAGATTCACACAGTTTCTGAGAGAAGATGTGCGGGTTTGACGCGATCTAAGGAAACTGTAGTTTTTTGACCATTAAGGTATCCGACTACGTTCGGAACCATGATTTTAAAAAAGCGCATAAATGATAATTTTCATGATATTTAGTGTCACTTAGATTAGAATACATGTATAAAATTGTTTTATAAGGACATTTTGACAAAAAAAATTATTTAAATACAATATTTCGGCAAAAAATTAACTTAGAATAATTTTTTTTCCATATGTTCTCCTTTTGTGAAAAATGCTTCGATTTTAATAATATTTTGCCTGTATATAGCTCAAACCACTGTACAGAGGCTCAACTAGAATTTTTGAAATATATAACTTATAAGTGGGTTTATCCATGTTTTGCGGCAACAGAGGAGAGAAATTTAAAGAAAAAAACGCCGATAATTATTTCAATGGGTTGTAACTCTGAAAATAATGTGAATTTTTCAAAAATTCTAGTTGAGCCCCTGTAGAGAGGTCCAAGCTATGTACAGGCAAAATATTGTTATAATAGAAGCATTTTTCACAAAAGGAGAACATTTGGAAAAAAGATTATTCTAAGTTAATTTTTTGCCAAAATATTGTATTTAAATAATTTCTTTTTGTCAAAATGTCCTTAAAATAATTTTATGCATGTATTCTAATCTAAGTGACACTAAATATCATGACAATTATCCATTTATGCGCTTTTTTAAAATCCCGGTTCCGAACGTAGTCGGATACCTTAACGTCAATGGTGATGGTTTTGTCTGTTCTTGACAGAACTTTATGTGGTCCAGTATACGGTTGACGTAAAGGGGTTTGTACACGATCGATTCTTAAAAAGATATGAGATGATGATTGTAGTGAAGGATGAATGTAGAATCGATCAGTGCAGTGAGCGGATGTTGCCACAGGATTCAGTAGCTGCATTCTGTTACGATAGTTAGAGATAAAATTATTGTCACAAAAAGGAATGTTTGACAGGTCAATCATCTCACTCGGAAGACGTAGGTTTGTGCCATAAACAATTTCAGCACAAGAAGATTGCAGATCTTCTTTAACTGCTGTTCATATGCCGAGAAGAATGATGGGGACTATTTCAGACCATGTGTCATTTTCATGGGCTTTAATGGCCGATTTTAAATGCCGATGGAAACGTTCCACAATTCCATTTGAAATCGGATGATATGTTGTAGTTTTTATCTTTTCAGTTTCCAGCATGCGAGTAAATTCAGCGTACATTGATGAACGCATCTGGGTTCCTTGATCCGAGCTGATTACAGATGGGCAACCAAAATGAGAAATCCATGTGTCGAAAATTGCTCGGCAAATGGTATTCGCTTGCATGTCTGGATAGGGATTGCTTCTGGCCATCTGGAGAAGCGGTCTATTATCGTAAGTAGATAATGATGACCTTCAGATGGTGGCAAGGGACTGACAATATCTATGTGAATGTGACTGAATCTGGCATCAGGAAGAGAGAATGTTCCTAAAGGCGTTTTAGTGTGCCTTTGGATTTTCGATTTTTGACACGATTCACAACACCGGACCCATTTCTTTATTTGGCGTTTCATGCCAGGTCGCACATAGCGAGAGCAGATGAGTATTGTCAAAGCTGCTATCCCTGGATGTGAAAGATTATGAAGATAGTTAAATATAGTCCTTCGAAAGGATACAGGGACGAAAGGACGTGGGACTCCTGCTGAAATATCGCAAAGCAAATCGCATTCGGAGATTTGGCATGGTTTCAGTTCTAATTTAAGAGAAAATCCGTCATTCTGTAGAAATTTTTGAACACCTGGATCATTTTTCTGTGCAAATGCAAATTCTTTAAAATTTAGATTTGGAGAATTAGTAATAGAATCAATTTCGATTCTGGAAAGAGCATCAGCAACTATGTTCTCGGAACCTTGCACATGCCGAATGTCGGTAGAATATTGGGAAATTAAATCTAAGTGGTGTAATTGCCGAGAGGAGAAAACATTTATTCGGGTTTTGTTAAAAGGCATAAATTAGAGGCTTTTAGTCAGTGTATAGTGTGAAGTTTCTGCCTTTCAACATATGTCTGAATTTTCTTATAGCCGAATAAATTGAAAATAATTCCCTATCGTAAGTTGACCACTTTTGTTGACTTTTGTTAAGTTTCATGGAGAAAAAGGCTATTGGTTCCCATTTCCCCTGTGATAATTGAGATAAAGTGCCTCCAATAGCAATATCTGAAGCGTCCACCCATAGGCTCAATTGAGCCCCTGGAATAAGGGTAGCTTAAAAGGGTAGCTTCTTCAATAGCGTTTTTCACTGCAAGAAAAGATTGTTCTGCGTTTTCATTCCATTTTAATGGTTCGGATGATTTGCGAACACTAGAATGAGATTTCTTTTGATTTGTATGCCCTTCTAAAAACTGAACAATGAGAGCAAGTATATGTGCGGCTTTTGGTATAAAACATCTGTAAAAGTTAAACATGCCCAAAAATCTACGCAACTGCGTTAATGTGTTTGGTTTAGGAGAATTTAAAATACATTTAACTTCATCAGGTAGAGGTTTAGTTCCATTTTCTGACAGATTGAAGCCTTAAAAGTCAATTGACGATGCACCAAATATGCATTTAGAAATATTAATGCAAAGACCGTATTCGTCTAATTTTGAAAATAGGTTTTTTAAATGTTGATAATGTTCCTGAGGATTTTTAGATGCAATTAAAATGTCGTCGACAAATGCGTAAATACCAGGTAAGCCACGAGTGACTTCATCTATAAAACGTTGAAATGTTGCGGAGGTGTTACACAATCCGAATTACATTCGTGTACTCTCAAATAAACCAAACGGAGTGCAAATTGCCGTTTTGTGAATATCATCTGGGTGAATGGGAATTTGATGATAGGCTTTTACTAGATCGATTCGACTAAAAATTTTTGAGCCATGTAATTCAGCCGTAAAATCAGCAATACAAGGTATGAGATATTTATCTTTTAATGTTTGAGAATTTAAAGCTCTATAATCGCCAACAGGTCTCCAATCTAAAGTACCTTTTTTAGGAACCATGTGAAGTGGCGACGCGTAGTTACTTTTCGAAGGTCGTAAATGTCCCAGATGCATCATGTTTTGAAATTCTGTTTTCGCAATTTTCAAGCGATCGGGCGCCAACCTTCGAGGTTTTACCACCACAGAAGGACCTTTTGTTATTATATGGTGGACAGTGCTATGTTTCACTGGTTGATTTGGATTAGGCAATTTTGTGATAGAGGGAAATTCTTTCAAAGTTCCTGATAAATTGTATCTGTAGAAATAGAAATTTGCATTGAATGGAGATTTGCATGCTTTAGATGGCCTACTGATTGCAGTTTTGCTTTTGTATCTCTAAGGCATTTATTCCTGAGATCTGGCACTAATTCAAAATTATGGAGAAAATCTGCTCCAAGAATAGGTGAACTTACATCGGCAATCAGAAAAGTCCACATGAAATCTCTTCTTAAATTAAAATTTAAGGTTAATGTTTTCTGCCCACATACATTAATGGTAGATGAATTCGCTGCAAAAAGGGTTTGTTTAGAAGTGTTTCTTTTTTGATAGACATTAGCAGGAATAAAAGACACTTCGGAGCCGGTGTCGACCAGAAAAGAGATATTTGTTAACCGGTCTCGAATGAACAGGCAACGTGATTCTTTGGGCAAACTGGCTTCGTTTCCCTGCCAGGTGTATGGTTGAACGGATTTTTCTGCTCTGCATTTTTTTCCGAATCGCCTATGAAACCAACAAATCGAAAAATCACGCTTATTCGAAATACTTCTTTCACGGGAATTTTTGTTCCGACGGTCGATTCTTTCATTTAAGTTTTCTATTTCACGAAGCAGTTTAGATTCTAATGTTTGTTCCTTTTTATTAGAAACAGTAAAAGTTTCAATAGGAGATAGCGAGACTTCGAGAATTCTGTCCGCAATGTCGGCGGCTTTGTTTAACGTGAGGTCAGAAACAGCAGCTAAAACTGTTTGAACCGAAGACGGCAAACGCTGAAGAAATAACTCCATCATCAGTTTATCATCCATATTCAAAGATTCTGTGCGTCGTTTCATGTTACGCAGCAATTCAGAAGGTTTTTCGAGAACCTAATTTTTCCCTGGAAAGAACTAACCGAACCCCTTGCTGAGACGACTCTCCCGAACGATTTATGAGTTCGTTTTTTATTTGCGCGAAAGGATCTGTTACATCTGGATGTATGAGGATATCGCGAACTAAAGACGCGGTGTCGAGAGAGAGATTAGCTACTATGTAATTATACTTAGTTACAGATTCAGTTATGGGTTTTGGGGATGCTAGGGCACAAATGTACTTTCGTACATAATGAACCACAAGGCGGGATCGAATATATTATACAGTGGGATTTGTACAGCACTTACTTCCGACATTGTGCAAAGTTTTAGAACAAAATTACAAAATAAACAATGAAATATATATACATTCAATAATAAAATGCTATAATAATCAGTAATATTATAGTTAATCAGAATTTGACATCTTTATCTATAGTATCTGATATTCTTAGCATGCATCATAAGAATTTTATTTCATCAGAAATTATTATATGCAATTAATTAGTTTTAGCATTAAAGATGAAAAAAAAAATAAAATGAAATATGAAATTGATAAAGCAATTCAAGTTAAATTAAAAGCACAGAAAAATGAAACAGAGAAAAAAAAATTCACTTATCTGTGAAATATTTACAGCTGAAGATGCGTGCCACACCCGAAATCGAAACCAAGGAAGTAGATACTCCGATCCATGAACAAAGGAATTGAGTCCTTGTCTTAAATGCAAGTAAATGGCAATGATTTTTTCATGACCATCGATTTAGTAAAAGATTGTTCACAAGTTTAAATTTTTGCGTGAAGATACGGGGTCACCATTGTAGTGAAAGAAGCATTTCTCATTTCTATATTCTTTATTTGTGGTGCTCGAAACACATCGTCTTAGTGTGTTTACATCTTGTGTTCTATCTCTCGGGCAGACTCTCAAAACTATTCTAAGGGGTTGCTATATTCAATTCGGGACCCATGGTTGAGTTTACCACACGCCATTCTGTGGACCTGTGGAAGAAGAGTGTTGACCTTTGAATGGGACGGGAAGAGAAAAGATAGTCCTTTATATCAATTTTGCTCTCATGCAAATTTTTAATCTTATTAATATTTCTGCCATAAAATCTAAGCAAATTTACTTTTCATACAATTGTAGAATTTTTCTTGAATATTAGCATATGTTGTTAAAAAAAAAGGCTGTGTTGGTGTTACTTTTATGCTGTTTTTAATTAAATTCAGTTATTGCATTTTTAACTATAAATTTTTAAAAAAGGGAGGGAGAGGGGAAAGAAAAGAAAATAGCATCAAAAATTTTATGTTCAAATTTTATTTGTAATAGATTGAATTCAGAGTGTAGTTAATATAATAATTTATACTGGTTTCTGAATTATTTGGAATTCTTAAGGATAAAAAAGTAAATATGTAAATACATTCATACCATAATAACTTAATTTGTTTTAAGAAAAGTATTAAAAAAAGTTTTCAGGTGTGTGTTCTTTATTTCTTGTCAAAGTGAATATATGTTTTTTAAACATAAATATGAAACACTGAAGCTAAACCAACACATTTTTTTGTTTCGAAATTGGATTTTTTAAGAGAGAGATAGAAAGAAAGTAAAAACAATTTTAGATGCCAACCATGTTTCATTCTGATGAATTTTTAAAAAATAGAACAATTCATCACTTTCATTTTTTTTCCCCACTCAATCTTTTTTTTTTAAAGGAAGTTATAAAAATTTATCAATATTCATATTAATAGAGCACGGAATAAATCATCCCAATGCTTAGTTATTTACACTTATTTTAAACTTTTTATAGCATAAATTAGTTTATTAATATTTTGTAATTGCTTTGATTTTATTTTTTGAAGTCTTTTATAGTTAGAACACAAAAAATGATGTGGAACCATTTAATGTTGTTTACATATTTAATACTGATTGTCTTGCTTCGGCAACTCTGTGCTGAAGATCACGAAAACTAAGATGGGCGCAGTAGGCCTTGGACCACCATGGACTGTTGCACCACTGAGTTTAGTTTAGTTTGTCAGGGAGTAATTTTAAACAATTAAATAAATTAAATCATAATCTCCATAATTTTTAAATATCAAATGGAATGAGATCCCTTTGTTTTACCATTTAACAGGGGAAGAAGACGGGAAGAATAAAAGTTATTATTTATTATAATATACTATTTAGCATTTTATTTAAGTGCAAGGGTATGCAAAAGAAATACAAATAAATATTCGTAGTTTTTCAACTCATTATTTTAAAATTTAGAATCTAAATATGAGGTTTCTAGTGTAACCCATTGTACTCTTACTTTTCAAAGGAAAGCTTAATTTTTCATCCAGCCGCAGTAATTAAATTGTCATGGTACGTTATATATATATATATATATAATCTGTCATCCACAGCTTTAGTAGGGTCATTGAACTCTTATACTTCCTGGAAACCTTTTAAATCTGGTTCGTCTTGAGGATTCTGGGCCCACTAATATTTTTTTCCATACTTTTAAAATTTATGACTTAGAATACGATTTTAATCATATATATTTTCATAAAATCCTCTTTTTATTCGAAAAAGGATTCCATTTCTGTCAAATTAATCAAATTTGACTGTATCTTGATTTACCTAGAGGCAATGAATCGTAATAACATGTTTCTACTTAGCCACGTATATATTGTGCTAACAAGCGACTACATATGGCAACAAAAATTCTGTTGTTACTGCATGGCAATCCTTTTAATTTCAAGTGATGCTGAGTGTTGACTTAGTTGTTATGGAAGTAACTGGCAGATGTTCCTAGGTTTTTGTTTATTTGCTTTTAAGGAGATCTTGTTACTTATCTTTTTTTCAAGTGCCGCCGTTTTTGCGATTAAATTATAGATTAATTTGCGTGAAATTTTTCTTTATTTATTCGTATTTATATGTTTTAGCTCATGTATACATCGAAATTTAAATGTCTTGTTTACATCGTGCAAAACTAATGAATCACAATCAAATTGAAACCTGCCAGTTATATTTCTGATACGGTAAGTTTAAAACATTACTATATGAAACCCATGCAATATTTTTTAGCCTAAAGAAACTTAAATAATATTTTGGCCTTCCGTTTATGTGATTTTTTAAGTTTGTTGTGTTTTTAACTGATTGAAATTTTAATCATTCACTGTGAAAAAAATTCAAGCTTGAAATATTTAAATTGTATGTGTGTTTCTGAATAGGTGATATTAGCTTTTCACTATATGGCGTTCAAGATACTTTTCATTTTGGCAACTATACACAATTCCTTAAAATAAATTGTTTTGTCGAATTTATATCTTATCAAAATTGTAATAGTTATTGATAAAAGAACAAGAGAGAAATTTCTATGCTTTCTTGTAACACATAATTAATATTAGGTATGCCTGTTCTCTAGCATATGTTATCGCAATTCATAATTTGTATTTGTAATTTTTTGATTTTGTTCTATTATAACTCAGTTTATGAATAGAAAGGAACATTATTTCATACTAGAAAGTAAATTTTATCTTTTAATTCTCTTTTTTTTTTCTTTGCAAGAATCATAATTTTCGAACCTTAATTTGACATTCATATTAAAATTGCTTCAATTATTATGCAATGTGCACATAAAAATGTATTGTTTATTTATATAGTAGCACGTGTATAACTGTCATTCTGTTGTGTAATCATTCATATCTTATCTAATGTTTTATTTCGCAACCATTGTTTTCTGTAACTCAGTATTAAAATATCTGAGATATTATAAAACTAAGGAAAACAATTGAAATATGATAAAATCCTATTCCTTAAATAAAAATTAAAACAACTAAAATTATTCATTAAGCAAAAATGAAATTTTAAATAAACTATTTATATATTTTTAAAATTTCAATTATCATGAATTTGATATTGTCACTGATCACTACGCCTATTTCTTATGTATTATTATGTTCATTTTTAATTGTGATGCATATGAATATGTTTAAATAATCAATAGATTAATGAATTTTTATATATATTTATTATTTATGTTACTTAAATGAATCGATATTGGTTACTTAAGCTTTATATTGGTCTGAGTAGCATTTAAAATTGCTTTGATTGAATCACTTTTAGTTGCTGAAGCATTAATTTAT
Organism: Trichonephila inaurata madagascariensis; assembly: GCA_019973955.1. Taxonomy (NCBI): domain Eukaryota; kingdom Metazoa; phylum Arthropoda; class Arachnida; order Araneae; family Nephilidae; genus Trichonephila; species Trichonephila inaurata. The sequence goes on along the minus strand of BMAV01017724.1, from coordinate 137,306 downwards.
ATATTTTATTGCATTTTAAATATTAATACATGCTAGTTCTAAAAGCTGTTTTTAATGTAATTCAATAAATAAGTTACCTTCCAAAAATATAATATAATTTGAGAAAACTAAAAATATTTTGACTTTTAATTTATTCGATTTTTAAAATTAATTCATTGTAGAATGCTGTTATAGTGAGTACAATTTAAAGATAATAAATTCCATACATACAAGCTTTATTATAAATACAATGAAGCATAAAAATGCTTCTAATTTGAATAAAAACAAATTTTCCAATATTGTGACATTAAAATGTTTGATACTTGAATATTAATATCACCACAGCCAAATATACACCACAAAATTAATGCCATAATATCATAACAGCAAAAGAAAACAAAGAAAAAAATTCTTTCACTTGTGTTTCATTAAAAAAAAATAATAATCCAATTTAAATGAAAAATGACATGATCTGTACAGGGGGAAATTTGGCTGCTATGACATTTGTAGGTACACAAGTACCAATTTTTTTAAAAATATTTAGAATAAATGGCTATTTATTTCTGTAATAAAAAAGATATAAAGTATAAATAAGTTCATTAAAATATTACCTTAGTTTTATTGCTTTTCAAATAATTCAGATTTTAAATAGCAGAAAGAATAAAAAAGTATATAAAAAATATGTTATTTTAATTTATTGGCTTATCAAACAGTTCAGTGCTTATTGAGAAATTAAAAATATACGTTTCTCCTGCCAAGAGCAATACTTTTTTGGGGAGGGGAGTTCTATTTACATGTGGTAACTCATTATGATTGTTTCTAATTGAAAGTTAGGTTAAAGTGTAGAATAGGTGACCCCTTGGTGAAGGCAATTTTTTTGCAACCAGAATCAGTCACCGAACTACCTATTTGTAGCGATAGATGTTCCGAGAGTAATGAAATGAAGCTGAAGTAATGATAAGCTGAATTCAGTCTGGCATCTAAGTAAAAATCCCCAAATCTAAGGAGCCACCTGTTCTATGCTTTAGCCAAAACTTATTATATTAGATCCATCAGCTTGTGTGTGTGTGTGACTTTTGACAACCTGTTATAATGTATAACTATCAATATTTGAAAAATTTCAACAAACTTCCACTTTACATCTTGTTTACATATTAATACTTAAGAAATATTGTACTTATCAGTTACAGGACCATTAGTTGGCAATTACTTTCGTAAGCTGTTCTCATCATGAACATTAGTGTTGCTATGCAATACAATAAAACCACTGCAAATGCACTGGTAATTTTTTAAAAATTTATGCTAATCTTTCATCAGCTGTACTTAATTTACAAATATATTTTGTTATACTGAAATTAGCTGCAGGCGTAACTTGGCCTTTATTGATAACATTTCATAAATTTATCACTACCAACAATGCTCTGCCACATAAATTCTGTTAGATATTAGTCCAAATACTTTCTAGCAATACCTCTATAATCCTATTTTGGTGATCCCCAAAATCTGTCAATGTGCTACATGTGAATCTCAATTTCAAGATCACCAAAATTATACCTTTGATTTACTTGCAAATGTTGAAAGTCTGATTCCTCTAATTCCTTAGTATTGTAGTCAAGCCAACAATCTAAATAAATTGTTGCTAGTAGGTAGTATATAGTAGTTTGGACAATTTTCAGAAGTGTTGTAGCTTTTTCGATTGAGCACTGCCACAAGAAAATAATGGTATTCTGGCAAATACCACCTGTTTTAGAAGTATATTACTGCAGTTGCCATTTCTTTTTCATAAACAAAGTTTCCTCTATTTCAATGATCTTTCCTGTTCCATCGGTGTTTTAAAATGTTTCTTCAGATACTAAAAACAAAGGTGGGTAAAGATTGGTTTTTTTTTGCCCATCATAGTCATGAAAATTCAAAGTATTTATTGGAGCTATGTTACCATATTTATGTGAACTTTAGGTATTGATCTTTACTCTTTTGTTCTAAAATAGTAAGAAAAAAATAGCAAGTCTCATAAAAAAGTCATCAAACTTGGCAAATTCATTGAGTTTTGTTATTTTAAGCGCTTTTTCTAACTTTCATTAAAAAAAAACTCTTAAGTGCTTTAAGCACCACTATATTTTTGGGTCTCTCAAATACTACAATAATAAGGCTTTTAAACTGACATTCATTTAATTTGTTGCATCAAGAGCATTGATGTGATATGAAACAAAATAGCTTGTTCGCGAATCATTCAGACTGTTTGGAGTTTTTAGAAAAAATGGACTTGGCACCTAAAATGCCTGCATTCCTGGATAAACAAACACAGTTGTCTGCAGAAGATGCTAATGAGCCATATTTGGTGACATTGATTTGTTGGGTAGTTGAAGCAGTGAATGGCCAGCTGAAGAACTGGAGAGTTTTAACCCTCCAAGCGGTCTGCACGTAAAATTCCGCCATTCCAGAGATGATGCATTTTCTGCCTTCAAGCAAGATTCCCCAAAAGCGGCCGAGCCACATTCTTAAAAATACGGCTCAACCGCTTTTGAGAACCCCACCTGAAAGAAAAAAAATATGTGCTGTGCATTTTTGAAGCATCTCCAGAATGGCAAGACTTTAAGTGCAGACCGCTTATAGGGTTAAACAATATTATCCCAAATGTTCAAATACCATATATTGGAAATTATGTTAAAATCGTCTGTGCAATTTTTAATGCTTTCCACCCAGCAAGAAACAATATTGAGGATGACAATGTAATTGCCCAATGAATGCTAGATTTAGTGAAGAAGCTAATTACTTACAACAAACAGTTGAAGAAAATGGCTGAGCAAGAAAAAGGGCGATATGGCGATTAAGCGACTCTGATCTTTCAGATTTTCCATGATTAATATGGAAGGAGCTACAATATATAACTCTTGGGATATATCAGCCTAAGCAAAGCTGATCATACACTCATGAACACCTTAATCAATTGTGGTTGTACTCTCTTTACGTAAATCGAGAAGTTTCTTCAGTTGTTTGACTCTAGTTGAAATCATGACACACAAGTTCCAAAGTGTATAGCATACAGATAAGAACAGGTATAGGTCATAATCCAAACACTGAATGGTATTATCAGTGCAAAGTTGGTGATATAGTTGTTGGCTGCTGTGCACATGTTGCATCTGTACTTTACTTGAGATACTGGCCCCATAATCACACTCGGACAAAAACACCAAGTCTTGGATATGCTGATACACTTCAAGACACTGCTACAGGATGGTCCAGTGATGATTCAGCCAGTGAAAGTAAGAAGGAAATGTAATCAGAGACATTTATTGCAAATAGTTTAACATTGTTATTTTTTCCCTGTTTTCTCTATTTAATAATAATAAAAAATTGAAAAAAAACCTAACATTTTCATTTTGACTGATTATCAGTGTTAAAAAAAATACATAATATGAATTTGCTGATAGGGGAAGGAAGGCCAATCTTTACCCACCTCCTTTAGTGCATCAGTTGTTCCAATCTTGGTTGTTAAAATCTTTGTCATTACCAATATAAAAACATAAGGTCTTTTGCCCCGTAGTGAAAAAAAAGTAACACTTCTGTAAATGAAACCATGGGTAGTGAGAACTAATTCATGCCACAAACCAACAGTACACCTCCTGTGTTTTTCTTATCTACTTTATTAACACTTAGACAGAAACACTGTTGAGGTAAAACTTCTTTCTCTTGAAAAAAGCTTATTGTATCTTCTTTCTTCATTGGCTAATTAGAAAATTTTCATCATTGTAGCAAAATGGTAGAAGATTTTAGGTAATAGTTTTACGTAAACAAAAATGTCTCTCATTCAAACTAAGCTACAATATTAATAAATTGTGCCGACTTTTATAGTACCTAATATAAAATATTGTAGTATTATAATACATATTTAAATACCACCCCGTATTTATTATAATTACAGCAAGTATGCACCAGAATTTGGTGAGTTTTCCATGTTTGGCCTAATGATCACTGTAGCTAATAAATACCAAAAGTATTTTTAATGCTTGTGTATTATTACTGCTTTATTGATAGAAATTATATAAAATGTACCAAATTTTGATGATCTGATCTTAGTGCCTTATGACAATCTAGCACAAGATTTCTAGTTTTGTTTCAGAAACTTCTTTCAATTTTTTGCTGTTTGATTTCTATTCTTTCTTTCTGAGTATATTATCTGAATTCCGTAACTGAATTCATATGGTGTAAAAATTAAGAAATTAAAAAAAAATAGTTATTGACTTTGAATATGTAGTCAGATCTCTATTTAACAAGTCACCAAATCCCCCAAAAAATTTCGTTATGAGGAAAATTCATTAGAGATTCATTTTTCTATGTTCTTTTGTTCTAAGAAAAAGTTCACAAAATAGAGGTCCGACTGTATTCTTAAATTTGAAAAATCTACCAGAAGAGAGAAAGACTTATGCATCATGTAATTTAATAAATTAATTCCACTATCTATGTTTGTTGTGATATTTTTTCAATTAAAAATACAAAAAAAGTTAAAATTAAATTGATCATCTTTAAACTAGAAAATCAAAATATGGGCATATCTCTAATATTCCATACCAGTTACAACAAGATTTCATGTTAAATGCAAAAATTACTGCAAAAGATTGAGTGCATCTACGTTCCATATAAAAAACAAAGACATCATATTACAAAAATAGTTATTAAAATTTAACTATTAAATTAAATAAAATCACAGGACTCACTTATCACAAAGTAATAAACAAGCCAATATTGTTGACTTCCCACAATTATACACCCAATCCTCATTAGTTGTTAGTGAAGTTAGTGCTGAACAATATCTTAAAAGTGCCAAAACCCATCTGTCGTAGTAAATAATTAAAAAATTATTATTTAACCAAAAATTAAATTTAAAAAGGGCTTAAACTTGGTGTGTTTTTTTAGAGTACAGTTGTCAGAAATCTTTTTTTAAATAAGAATTGTTTTTGCTTTTTCTTTCTTTTTTTTTCATTTAAAAATAACCTACAAGAATGGTAAAGTTTAAGATACTTTATAAGAAAAAGTAAGAAAAACATCTCCCTTTTTGATTTCATTTGTATGTTCTATCTTGATCAGATATTTTTTTAGAGAACTCTTGTAAAGCACTCTGTTTTTTGAAGTTTTTATAACAGACAATTGGAAGATTATTTTATCACTTATCAAATTCTTTTTTTGTATAGGTGAATCTATAGGTAATTATTACTTTCTCATGAAATGTTTAACGCTTTGAAGAAACTAGTCAGCAGTCATGATGCTTCCTCAAAAGGTCTTCCACCCCCTGGAGTTCAGACCATGGGATTATCCCTGCAGAGAAAATTTGCCAAGGGAGTGCAGTATAACAGTAAGTAAATTTTTGGGGCTTAATCTAGGTGGAAGTTTTGTAATATACACTAGAGATCATTTTCATATCTTTTTATATTGTTTTCAATCTTCATAGCAGAAAATAAAATTCCTAAACCAAGAAGAAGTTGTGAGAGAAACAAAATTTGGGAGGCATGTTTGCACATATCTGAAAAATGTCTTTTCATTTCGCACTAGATGAATAAGAGTGGTGCTAATAGTGCTACTATGGACATGTAAATCTTGCTTGCTTTAAATACATGATACAAACTTCGTGAATGTTGTTTATCTTCCAGATTGGGTATCGGGAACTAGAGAGATTTGAGTCCAGAACACTTTTAAGGAGATGAAGAAGGCAGCATCAACAGCTTACAGCTATGAGTTTGAATGAATTTGAGCCTTATGAGAAGGTAGATTTTCTTTTTACAATATTGCAGAAAGACTTGCAAGGATGTATTCATTATGCATGATTGTTCAAAGCAGTGGCCAGGGGAATGTTCTCCCTAGAAGACTACACTAGTGAAAGAGAAGACTGTCTTCTTCGCCACTTGGCTTTGGCACATTGTACTTCCTCTGTACTTAAAATTTCAGTTTCTGTTGTAACAGGACAAATTGATTACTTGGGGGACAGTTTTGAGCCAGACTTCCTGTAGCATTCATGACACCAACATCAAAGTTTTACCATCTGTGATTTGTGTGGTATCAAACTACAGTTCACTGAAGGGTAGAGTAGAGATCTGTTGTGTTCTCAGATTAGAACCATTTTGATCAGTACCAGTGATGGCTGCGTTGTTTAGTAAGGGACTTGGATTAGTACTTGGAACTAAGTTATCTTCATCATAAATATACCTGTAAACAAAATATTTTATTCTTCTAACTAGTGTTTGCTTGGATTTGGGATTTAATTTTCCACCAATGTCGCTTGTCACTAAGTTATAATTCTTTATTTTTTATAAATTGAAGCTTTGTAAAAATAAACGGGAAATTCTATATGAATGTTTATTTTAATCAATAGAATGAAGACAAACAATATTTTTGGTTGAAGTGCAGAATTACCCACTTATTTGGTTTGGTTTTTTTTTAGATTCATAAGAGCTCCAATTGTGGTAACCAAGCCTGGAGCTTCTTGTGTTACATCTTTTAGAAGGATGGCAACTCTGTAGGACAACATGTAATAGTGCAAAAAGTTAGCGATTTTTTAAAATTGCACCAAACAGTGTGCAATTCTGCATTTCCCCATTTTTTTAGTAATTTTTTCAGGATTTATTTTGCTTCTAAAATAGAACAATTTATTAAAATCAAAGGAATATTTTGTTTGTAAAGGATCAGTTATGAAAAATGTAATAAAAAAGTGAAATAACAGTTTTTGTAAAATCTGAATTCATTAAAAAGACTATATAATGTTGGAACTGGCATGCAACCCTAAATTGTCCAGTTCTCCATATATAACCTAGCTTTATAAATAAATGCTTTTTAATGTTTTTAAAAAAGTATATTTAAATATTTTTATTTTTAGTGAAAATAATAATAAAAGGGGATCGAAATGTTGGAAAATCATGTCTGTTTTCAAGGTTACAAGGCAAAAAGTTTATCGAAGAATATTTACCTACTGAAGAAATACAGGTACTAAAAAGAGTTTTGTGTACTTTTCTGCTATAAACCTAAAAATTAAGATAGTTGTTATTATAAATAATTTGAAGTAAGGAAAGTATAAAAAATTGCATTAAAATATAAATTAATTATATATCTAACTAAACTAAACTCAGTGGCACAATAGCCAATGAGGGCCAAGACCTACTGTGTCCATATCAGTGTATGAGACCTTGGGTGCTGAGGTGCATGAGCAGATGTTCCGATCTGGCGGTCAGCCTGACATGAAATCCCCAGTATTTAGTTCCAGAGCAAGTTTAGTACTTATTTATCGACCCATGGAAGGGATGAAAGGCTGAGTTGACCTTGCCCAACCCAGGATTTGAACCACAGACCTGTAGTGTGGAAACACAATACACTACCACTCAGCCACCAGGCTTCAATTATATACCACACTTGGAAAAAAAAAATTTTTTTTTAAGTAAATGATGCCAGAATTTAAAAAAAGACTTTGAAATTCAATGGATAAGGTAAAATGGAATATAGATATCTAATTAAGTTGAATATATATATTCAGCTTAATTAAATTATATAGATTGAATTAATTAGATTTAGAATATATAGACCAGGGATGTAGCTATTGCTGTGTCAATGATATGGGGCCCCTACGTGTGTATCTACAGACCCACTTACATTGTGCTTATATCTAAAAAAGGGCCTCGAAGGAATTTTGATACAGGGCCCACTCAGAACTAGCTACGCCAATGATATAGACCTATATAGTACTCTGTCTTAGATAATTAGACTTATTAATATATGGGTAACACATGATTAGAGAGATTGGCATATATCAATACTTTTATATTTTATTAAAAATATAATTAAAAATAAAAGTGGTAATTTAAATCTTTAAGTTTAAAATGAGATATTTAAAATTTATAAATATAGAAAAATTCTTTTTTTATTGTACTTCAACATTGATATTGAAGTAATAGCTTCAGAGTTCAAACTATTCAACCATTAATTAATCCTTTACTATGTATTTATATAATTTTGGTTAAATTATTTATTTTACTGTTTTGTACTTATTTAAATAACTCATTGTTGTTCACTTATGTACTTTAAACATAGACATTATTAAATCTTAATTCAGGAACAGTTTTCTAAGTCTGGTGTTTTGCCGAAATTCTCTTAAATGCAAACACAGATTTTTATTTAGCTTTTGGCAAGGTTTTTTTCTCTTTTTTTTTTATGGGTGTAAAAAGACTTCGTAAAAACAGTCTCAGCTCTTAAACATTCATGTATCTTTAGAACTAAATCTTTAGATTATTTAGCAGTCTACTTATAAAAAAATCTAAGGCATCTAGAATGCTATAAATTTGATCATTCTAAATAACATTGCAGACTATTTGTACTATATGAAAGAATCTCTTCATTTTTAATAGATTTTACATTAAAATGTTTTTAATTTTTGTATGTAAAATAATAAAGATTGATATAAACATTTTTTCTACTTTTAAATATTTGGTTTCATAGGTTGCTAGTATTCAATGGAATTACAAAGCAACTGATGATGTTGTTAAAGTTGAAGTATGGGATGTTGTTGATAAAGGTAAAAAAAGAAAAAAGATTGATGGCTTGAAACTGGATAATAAAGTTTCAGAGGTAAATTATATTTTATTTTATTGTGTATTTATATTATTGAGTCCTATAGATATCTAAACATTTTTGCATTTACACAATGTGAAAATTTTTAAATTTAAGATTTATCAATATTTCAAAAGTAGAAATTGTCTCTTCTTTTTTTATGTGGGATGTATTTTCAGCTTAGAATATTAGAGGCTTCCATGCTTAAAACACTAATTATTTTCATTAAAGTGTTAGTTGCTGCTAAAATTTGTATTGCCATAAAATGAGTAAAAAGAGGCGAGGGGAGAGGAAAAAGCTATGTATAAAAAGGGGAAGGAATAGCTAAAACATGCATATTTAATAAGCTCATGGTGTAAAAATAACTAAATTATTCTTTTTTATTATTATTAAAGTTTCACAGAAAATTATGTTTCTATGTATAACCCTCTTAATTTTAAACTTTCCATGGTGTTAAGGTTAAAAAAAATTGTCATTATTCCTTGAAAATTTTACTCATATCTGTAAATCTCTTCAATCAACATGTTGATGATCGAACCAAATGAAATCCAAAACCATAATTATTACATGAAGTTTTGGCAAGATAATATGAAATATGACTAAAATAATTTGAAGATGTACCAATTTTGGGCAATTTAATTAATAAAGTAGTTAAAGCCTCATTGAACATATTTTAGTAATTACAAAAACTATTTTAATAAGTTAAAGTAAACTTAATAATATGAACAAAAACATCAATTTATATGCTAATTTACTATTTTGAATTGATCAAAAATTCAGAATGTTAACCATTAAATTTTATAAAATGTTATCCTGTGTGTACAAAATTATGTTCCTAATTACTCAAGAATTGAAAGTGAGCTATTAGCACATTTCATTTGGCAAGAAACTTAGTTCCTTTTTGCTTCTCAAGTACCAGTTGTGAACTATTATCCTCAATTTTTATTTTAATGTGAAAGTTCTTAGTTTCTTTAATTTCCATGATGTATTTTTAATTTTTGTAATAGTTGTGATAAGACAATGCATATTTTATTGATATTAAAGTTCCATAACTTTTTATTTTTGCTTAATACAGCCTTATCCTGTTATTTTAATATACACATTTTTTGTAAATGTTTAATTTATATTTAGCTAAATTATAAGAATAATCTTAAGCAGTGGTTCTCAAACTCGACTCTCATTGTGTCCTTCCTCTGTGTTTTAATCTCGTATATCCCTTCCTCATGTCCTTAAAAAAAATGAAGATAGCTCCTGCATGTGATGTCTCTGAATGATGGTCTTAGGGAGAAATATTAGATTGCTGATATTTGTAATGGTTACATGTCTAACACCATTTTTTCAAAAGGATGGATATGTTGCTCAAAATTGAATTAGAATGTCAATCTGAAATTTAATAGGCAAGGGATTTTTTATAAAATAAAGAAATTTTATTGCAGAAACATTCTTTTTCTATCTTAAAAGTCATTTATATTTAAAAAATAAATGAGCCAGTGTTACCTTTCTAATGACACATATGATTATTAGTTTCTTAACTCTTTCCCATAGTAAAGACCATTGATGATTATAATAGAATGGTAGTTGTCTTTATGTATTTTTTATTGTTTATATAAATTATTTATTTTTTTCTTCTATTTGTTCAGTTTTTACTTAAGTATTTTAAATCGTTCAAGAAGAGAAGTGCATACTCCTAAGGATTATCCCTTGAAGATGTCCATCTACTTGAAAACCTATGGTTTAAAGCAGAGGTCCCCAACTCCTGGGCTGTTGATTGGTTTCAGTCTGTAGATCAAATAGTACTGTGCCACCCAAAGAACATTACATTATTTCCATTTTATATTTTACGTTGTATTTCTCTCGAATTTGTATGACTTTCCATGGAAATCACTTTATATTCATTTTTTGGTATAACTGTGTTTTATTCTGAAGGCATATTTAAATACAATTAAAGTAAAATTGTTAAATCAAAACAATCTTAAATATAAACAATCAATGTCTCACCCTCAGTGGGCCGCAGTAAAATTATCGAATCGTAACTGGTCCACTGCGATAAAAAAGTTAGGGAGCACTGGTTTAAAGTACTTAAAATTTCTCATTTTTTTGAATAGTTTAATTGATATTTTTTCTTGTATGTTTTATCAGCAGGTTCCTGAAGAAGCTGCCCTCGATGCTGAGTTTATTGATGTTTACAAGGGCACAAATGGTGTTATATTAATCCTTGATATTACAAAACAATGGTAAGTGCAGTTGTTTTCCATAATGTGATAAATCTTCTATTTGGTGTTGGAAAATCAAAACTTAGAACTGCTTAAGTGGAAAATTTTAACCTTATTTATGAAGGATATACTTATGCCAACTACTGCTGAATTATAGAATTATGACTTAAAACTAATTTTGAGGTAAGATGTATTCTTTTTGTTTCATGCACTTTCTAGTAGAAATCTTAATTTTAAAATGCAATTTTTAAAATCATATTTAATGATGAATTATTTGTTCAATATTTAAACTATATTGTTAAATTATTTAAATGTGTATTCATTTTATGAATGTATTAATAATTTATCACTATCCCTCTAAATGTTTGTCAGAATGATTTTTAAATGATAAAGTTTTTAATTGTATAAGCATAGTTAGAATTGTTATAATATGTTTTTTATATGAATTGTTATAAATAGATTTTTTAAAAAATGTATATCAGTACACCTTGATTTCATGATGTTTAGTATGTTTCTGTAAAGTTTACTGATTTATTTATAAAGTTCTTCACTTAACATATTATAAATTTCTCTTAAGTACTTAATAAGTTTCAAGCAATGTATGCAGTCCATTTCCTTGTGTTAAGATAAGTTTTAGAGAGAAAAATCCATTACTTTGATTATGTAGCCTTTATTTCTTATAAAGGACTTAGAAAGGAGCTTTAACTTTCTTGAATACTAATTCTATTTTCTCTCACCACTTTTTCCTCACTTCATTAATTTATTCAAATGTTATCTGAAGAAGGATTTCCTATACTTGAATGTTTCATTAATATCAAAATTTGAATATTTGATTAAAAATCAGGTATACAAAACATTTGCCCCTTTTTTAGAAGTCACAAAAAATATAAGCAATATCTTATAATTTTCATTTCCCTTCTTTAAAAATAAATTTGTTTTTATCATTCAAAATAATGGTCTTTCTGGATGTGAGTGTATATGAATTTAATAATCCAGTGAATTACTGGAAAAATACAGATGAAAAATAAAAGATCCAGGAAGACAGAATTACTTTAAATAATGTTCTGTTAAAGAAAAAAAAAACCTGAATAAACATGTTATATATTTTATAAATACCAATTTTCTTATCACTATTTCATTTTTATGACATATGATAGATATTGATAAATTATGTTAAGTGAAGGTTACTTGACAACAATATTTTCTACCAGTGAAATATTTTTTAAATAATAAATATCTTTACTATTATTTATTATCCAGCTACAGTATTTTTTTTTTAATGAGTGATGACTGAATTTGAAATCATAAAAATATTTTTCTTTTCTAGGACTTTTGCCTATGTTCAAAAGGAACTTCCACTCATTCCACATCACATTCCTGTTCTAGTTTTAGCCAATCATAGAGATATGGGGCACCATCGCACTGTAACAGAAGATCAAGTCAAATTCTTCATAGATGGTTTAGAACGGTATATACAATTAAAAGCATTGTAATTTTTAAATCCTTTATCAAATCTCCAATGCATATTACAGAAATTATAATTATTTATTCAATTTTTTTGTACCTTTACAAAATATTTCTTGATGTGTCAGTATTTTGCTTACTATATTTTAATTGAATCTCTTTTCATAGGCCTAAAGATAGTGCACAAATCAGATATGCTGAAGGTTCGATGAGGAATGGATTTGGTCTGAAATATCTGCATAAATTTTTCAATCTTCCTTTCCTTCAACTGCAGGTTAGATAGATTTTTCATTTAAGGCAAATTTTCTCATTTTCTTGTTTTGTTTTAATTTTCTAACTTTGTATTATTTTGTTTAAAAGTATTTAAATATGTACTTTTCTGTAAAGTGCATTCTGCCTTAATATGAGTGTTATTCATAAAATATTAATTAAAAATGTGGTTTAAGTAATTTATATAGACATATATATAAATATTTTTGGCTTAAACAACTTTTTAATTTAATATTATACTTATAGTCTTTTTTTTAAAAAAATAAAGTTAACCATTCTTTAAATTTTTTAATAAATATTGCATTTGGGAGATATTTAAAACTAAATTAATTAAATTGTCTAAAAGGTGATAGTGTTCATATTTTTTATTTATTTTATTTTTAAGCTATTTTTAAAACATTTTTGAGTTAATGTTTAAAATATTTTTTGAGTCTCCCTGTTTTTGTTTTCTGCTTGGGAAAAAAAATTTCAAATACCAAGATATATTACATTTCTAATTTAAAAAATAACCATCTAGAACATATTCTTGTAAATTCTTTTGATGGATTATTTTAATTACTTTATAAACTAAGTTTAATTTTTTAAATATATAGAGAGAAACACTGTTAAAACAACTTGAAATCAACAACAGTGAAATTCAAGCTACAGTTGAGGAGTTGGATTGTCTATCTGAATCTGAAGAGCAGAATTATGATGTGTAAGTCAAAATACATACTATTTAAAGTTTTTTTTTTTTTTTTTTTATTTGCTGATCATAATCTACTAATTCATAGCATTTTTTATTTCTTATATTTTTTTAGTTTTTATCAGTAATATATATTCAGTTTGTAAATTGAAAGGAGCTAATTAAAAATTATTGAGCTGGGGTATTTTTATTAATTTTTAACTTGCTTTAAATTGGTCCTTTATTAAAATAAAGAATTGTTTTTATTTTTTAGGAATAAGAAATCAGTAATTTATTTTATTAAATATTTGTAACATATGTACAACTCTACATCCAAATCACTTTTTTAAAAAAGTTAAAAAAATATGCTGTCATTTAAACAACAACTAAAGACAGTAGTAGTAGACAATATATCTCCATAATAAAAATAAATAGCCAAGAAAATTTTTATTTATTAAAAAATTAAAGGTACTAAATTTATTGCCAAAAATTATGTGAAATTAATGTTAAATTTGTATTTTTTAAAATTCATTTTTTCTTCAGAGTAAAACTTAATAACTTTTTATTTACTAATAAGAATAAATTTAATATACATTTTATTTTGAGTTTAATTCATCATTACTAGATAAAATATTTTGGGTACAAAAAAAGTATGATTATTATAAGATATTAATAATATTTGCATTTAAATCAATGCTACAAAATCAATAATATGAAATACTATTAAACAAATGATGAATTTTAAAAAAGGTGTGATCATTTCATATTAATCTTTAAGCTGTTATATTGTTTTTTGGACCAAAATATATTTCATATATATATGCATTAGAAATACTCTAAATGAAAAAGACTAAAATAACTTGGATACCAAAGATTTAAAAATTGATCATTTTAAATTTGAATATAAAGTATGGATGTGATACAGTTACTATAAACGTACTAGACTTAAGATTGCTTCGTGAGTTTAAAACCATTTTTGAAGCTAGTCAACCTTTCATTTTCTGAGTTTAGTACTGAGTAAAATCCTAAATAAAATATAATAGATAGATATTTCAAATATGTTATTAATTAAAAAAAAAGAAGGTATGCACCAAGAAAAGCATTTAAAAATGATTTAATTATTACTCTAATCAGAGAACAATAAACCAGTTAATGCCAGATTCAATTATCTAAATACAAATTCAGAGCTAGAAATTCCTATTTATAACTAATGTGTTAATTCTAAAAGTTCATTAAAATAATGATAGATTAAAATTAAGTAAAACTGAAACTATGTTACTAATATTAAGAAAATTAAAATTTTATAACATTTTATACAATGGTAACAGCAAACTAATATGTATATATTTTTTAAGCATATTATTCTTATGAACTTTATTTATATAATAATGGTGAATGTATGAGATTATTGAATAATAACTATACCATATTCATTATCCTTTATTTTATTACTTAGTACTTTTTAAGTAACATTTTCCATAAAACATTGTAATATTCCAAGCAATATCCAAACATTTGCAGTAGCAGACCAGAGTGCCAACCAGTGACTAGGCTTTTCTGCACAGCATGCTTCATTGACAAATATTCAGTGAAAGAGAGCCTCTGATGATGAAGGCAATATTATATAACCTAACTGAAAAATGCTTCTGTACTATTTTCAGCCTACCTTACATTGGTTTTACTTTTTCAGGCTTCTCATAACTTGTACTTTTAAAAAGAGACTGGAAGATGCTAATTTTGAAGATAAAAGTTTTATGAGAATATTATAATATACATATTACACATGTATATTTGGAATTGAAGTATATAGTTTCCATTTCAACAATTATGAGCAACTTAAACTGGGGTTTATTGAATGATATACAGGGTGATTAAAATTAAATTTGCAGCACTCAGAGACTGGTAACTCAAGTTCTGAACAGATCTGAATAAAATTTCAATATCTGTTACGTAAATCATGTAGCTGAGGTTTGCATTAAAAATAGTTTGAAATTTGGCTAATAGATGATGTTTTACAGCTAAAATTATATGGAAAGGAGCAGCTCATGTAATTCTGCTGTGATAGCCTAGTGGTTATAGTTCTGAACATGGAGACAGTATTGTTGAGTGGCAGGTTTGAGTCCTGATACTGCTGAAGGCCCAACATGTAGAGGGGCTAATGAACATTGTATCTGACATGGCTCAAAGTTCTAACATTAATGTGGTGTGGTAGTTTGGAGATTGGGGTGCTAGCTCATATGTTGTCCTTGTCACTTGACCATGTTTCAGAATAACAAGGTTTGTGGCTAATAGGCCTCATGTTGCTTTAGAGTGTGAGGTTAACAGACATTCATTAATTCTGTTATGGAAATGATACCTATGGTTTGAACAGATATGCCTGTAGTGAACATGCAACTGAATAAGGAAAGTATTGATAATAAAATGTTCATCAAAATGAGAGCAGTACTTTAGCTACATTCCATGCTTATCAATGAATATAAAGATTAAGGTGAGGTAATCCATGCCTCTAAATGGCAGTTAAGATATGATTAATAAGTTTGAAGAAATCAATTATCTAGATGTTGCACTAGTAAGAGGAAGATGTGCAATTGAACCAATGAGGAAGTTGCAAATGTAACAGCTGTAACATCTGCAAGTTTTTTTTTCAATTGCTATTGTAAGTGCTCTTTCTGTAGTATAAGCCTGGAAGATGCCATGGTCTATCGTGCACACGATTTTACACAAAATTCTTAAGTTATACCTATACAAGTTGCATATCATACAACAATTGAAACTGCTAGATTACATGGCTTGTCATGATTTTATCTTGTGTTAACTTGCAAGATTGCAAGTGGATGAGTATTGATTATTGCATATATTATCAACAGACTAGGTCCATTTTTACTTAGACAGAGATGTAAACACACAGAACTGCATGTATAGGATTTCACCAATCCTCATGTTCTGCAATAACAGCTGTTATATGTTATAATATGGTGTATATTCAGAGCACTTGCGTAACTAGTTCTGAGGGGGCCCTGTATCAAAATTCCTCCTGTATCCAAAATTCCTTAGATTCGAGAACCCTATTAATTGAACTGTAGTTACACATGTTGGGATCCTGTATCATTGATACAGTGGTAGCTACACCCCTGATTCAGAGTAAATTTAATGTTGGACCCTTACTTAGAAGTAACACTAAGCAAGTTTGTTAGGGGTACTATATCACAAGCAGACTTCTTGAGGATCATATTGTCCCCATCTTCACAGTGTTTATGTAAGACAGAACATCTGCTCATATGGAAATGCCAACAATGGAAAAGATTGGAATTCTAGCTAACTTCTGTGATAAAAGTGTCACCTTTCATTTTTTCCAAGTTGTCTGGTTAGGAAAGTCACCAGATCTGAACTCTTGTGACTTTTAGCTATGGGGTTTTCTCTTAGATTATTAGTTACTCATCCTTCATAAAATCATAGTGGAATTGAAAACCAGCATCATCTACCATATCTCTCTCTCATTCCTATTGATATTTTTATATTTGTCATGTGACCTTTGATAATGCAACAGTACTCTTTCAGCACACTGTTGATTAACAAGGTATGTATATAGAACATACAGGAGAGTAAATAAATCAAATTTTAAGTTATTTTTTGATTTGTTAACTGTTATCTTTTTTTTTTAACTTGTTACATTGCTAACTTTTGACAAGATTTCAAGCAGTTTTTTTTTTTTTCCCAATGTAAAACTTTGACTTCTTGATTTTTATAATTCATATTTGAAATTTTATTCAAGAAAGAATCTGTTCAGTATAACCTTGGTTACTTGCCTCTAAGTACCATCAGTTTAATTTTAACTTTCCTATATAATATTTTATAACTGCTAACATCTGTTACATCTACATAGTTATATGTAAAAAATTGTCGTAATAAATGAATGTTGTAACAATGAAATTTTTTTAATTATTTTCAACCATTGAAAATCTAATAATTGTTGAAAAAGAAACAAATTGTGCATGCATTAAAGGCAGAATAAATTTAGTAGATAGAAATAAAAGAATTTAACAATTATAGCATCTGTAATTTTGCTTAAAAAAAGCGACAGTATGTCTTAATATCTAATATTTGCTTCAAATATTGATCATTTTTAATTACTTCAAAAGTTTCTTATTAAAAAGAGAACCAACTTTATCAGTGAAAAATAAAAAAATCAATTTATTTATTTTTTTATCTTATTTTGTTTTAGCTAGTAAAAATTCATTGTAAAATTATGCTTAAGATTTTCTTAAAAAAAGGAATGAACTATATGAATATAACATGTCATTTACAAATTCCTTTACTTTTAAATGTTTTTTAAACTACTTATTTTACTGTCTAGGTTTCTTGATCTTCTGACTAATCGCCGTCGGCAAGTTGCAGAGCAGCTTTCACAAGTTCCAACTTCTCCGTCTGTGGAATCTGTGAATGCCTTTTCTGTAAATCAGACTAATGGATCAGTTGAACTCTCACCTGTTACACCAAGTAATTGTTGTATTTACTTAAATATTTCCATCACATTATAAATTTTTTAAAAAAAATTCTTTGCATAAAAGCTGATTTTATTATGTAAAGGTAAAAAAAAAAAAAAAATGTTGAAATTTAAATTATTAAATTTTTGTGCCTTTTAAAATTTTATACATGTGTTTTTATGGAATATTTTTCATGGGTGAGTTTGAATTGAACATATGAAAATATTTTCATTAAGTTTGATTCCTTTAAAATACTTTTTATGGAAGTATCAACATTTATATCAATAATACATATGGAAGAATATTAATAACTCAATGTACATGTTAATTTATCATAATTTCTATACTAATTTAAAATTTTTTTTATGTATTTCATTTTAATGTTAGGGGAGTGACAGGTGATAATCTTTATTTCTTACAGGTGATAATCTTTGGTTCTTAATCCTCCAGGACATTCTGTGATACTTAATTTTTTTTTATTTACCAGCTCAGTGAGAACCTTAATTTTAACTGGATCTTTAATTTTTAAAAGAGTGGAGTGTTGTCACATTTTTGTTGTTAGCTGATGTGTTGTAGGATCAACCCCCTGATCCGATCAATTACAGTGCCACGATTAAAGAATCATGTGATTAAAATGCTTGAAATTTGGTAAAACATAGTATGAGGTTTTTGGATTGAGAAAGGCATAAACTTTTGTCAGTTATCAGTTTCAGTTGTGTGTTTTTACACTGTCCCTGCTGCCTTTATGTTTATCAAATGTCTTGTGTAATAAAATTATAAATAAATTATTGTAACCAACATGCCATCTGAATGTTTATTGGCCACAGTTGGAAAATATCAGAAGAAACAGCGATTTCAACTAAAAAACACACACACACACACATATATATCCTGGGATTATTCTACTTCGATCTTATTGTCTTAATATATTTCTATGTTTTGTTTAGCATGAAGTTAGATTTATAGCAGTTTAGAATGTTATTAACAATTATATATACAGTGAAAATCGTTTAACACGAAATTGAGGGGACTGAAATATTTTTTCATGTTAAAAGAATTTCATGTTAAAGGGTATTGTTAAAAAAAAAAAAAACATACGTTCAACAAAATTAAGTTTATTAGAATACATTTTATTTACATCTAAGAGCATCTAATAAATTGATTGAGAAATTTTCTTTTGCTTTGATTGCAGGTAAATATTTTCGAAACAATTGTTTCCATTAGAAAAATTTCATGTTTTGTATAATCCCTTGATCACAAGACTGCAAGACACTTGTATTTGGAGGCAAGAAGATAAGCCTCATAGCTTTCAAGCCAGACAATAATCAATTATCATTGCAACCTTACGGTTTTCTCGTGAGAATTGCTCTGCTAACTTTACAATCCAAATTCCAATGCCAAGTGATGAAATGTTTTTGTGTAGCATTTGTTGGATTTGAGGGTGAAACTAGCTTAGATAAACAAAATGGGCTCAGATCAAAGGCTATTCCGAGGGTATTGCAAAGCCAACTTAGCCTCCTTTCTACAAAATATGTTAAACCACCTCTCTTTAATTTCACGCAGTCTTGCCTGCATGACTAGTGTTTTCCAATTTTTGTGTACTTCCTGTAGGGAAATCTTTTTGTGTTGAGGAAAGAAAAATACATTAAAATATACAGTAGTTTGTCAGGACTGTTGTATTATTTCGTGTTAACTGATGTTTCATCTTAAGAATTTTCATGTTAAATGCATTTATCCGTAGTTTATTAACTTTCTCTCAGAAGTTAAGCAAGTAATGCATGTTTTCAATTTTTGATAGAATATTTGTATGTAAGCTTAAGATAGTTGAACATGTATAAGACAGTGATATTCAATTGTTGTATGTTACTGCTAATCATGATTGAGTGTTCAACTATATGTGAATTTGGTGATTATTGAAATTGATAGGATTCTGAAATGTTTGAATTTAAATGCTGATGTGAAGGACTTATAAATTTTGTACAGTTATTCAGTTGAAGATGGACTTTTCATTAGTAATTCATTCAGTAAATTCCCATTTATGCAAATGATTCCAAATAATTCAAATACATTGTCTGAACACCTGTACCTAGATTTTTTTTCTCTGATTATCCAAAAATTGCTCTACTCAAATGGAATTGACAAGTGAGGCCTGTAAAAGTTATATCCATGGGTGCATGTTCCAAATAAAAGATTATATTTTTGAGTACCAGAACTTCTTGCATTTAGTGACAGCAGCAGTATCATGGGGTGGGCTGGATTTATAAGGAAAACATTACGTCAAGATGTACGTCTTTAAAAATGGATTTATGATATTGGCCTAGTATCAGGATGAAATTTTAAACCCATTGGGAGACTATGGAGTAATAGATAGCCTTGATTTCTTTCTTATGGATAAAAATGCTTATCTTTGTTGTGCTATTATTGATTACTTAAGGAGTGAGGGTATTTCTCATATATAGTGATCAATATACCTTCCAGCCTTAATCCCACAGAAAGACTCTGAATAGTATTGAATATGCTGCCATTTGCTTTCTCCAGCTAGTCTTAAAGAATTAAGACTGTTGAATGTTTTAATAGATATAAACTAATATTAGGGTTTTAGGAAATACGATGTTGAATAATAAATCTTTGATACCAATTTGTTTATAATTTTTTCCCCATCTAAAATAAATTATTTAAAAAAGCAATCAAACAAGCTAATTAAAATCTAAGATTGAGTCAAAATTGGTAATGCTGGGCATACTGTTTAAGATGTTGCAACATTCAGCAACAAATTATTTTTAATTATGCTTGATTACCATGTGGATCTCATAAATAGTTCGAGTTGTAATAAACTAGAAGCAAAAGCATGATCCAATTAGAGATATGATTTCCTATTCCACTCAAAATTGTTATAGAATACAATTGGAGAGGCAAGATGTAAATTTTGGTTGGGCCTTTATGTCCTTGTGAAGTTATCACTTCAAATGTTGGTCCTATCACTTTTAGAATTATATTTATCATCATCATCATACTGTGCAGGTTTAGATACAGTGTTAATTCACAAACCCAATTTGTAGTCGATATTGTGTAAACTGAATTCTTAAAGAAAATTGTATTTTATTTTAAAATGAAAAATTTTTGTGTGTAGTATAGTTTGTATTGAATTAATTTTTTTTAAATATGAGATGATTTTAGTTTTTGTTGTTAGATTATACATCTCTACCACAAATGACACCCAAGAGTGTTTCCATGCCAGCCAACTTATCTCAGTCTGTTGCTGAAAATTCTTGTGCTCCTGTAGTCATTGCACCTCCAGCAGCTGTCATAGCTCCTTCTCCAGTGAGAATGTTTACTTATATACATGCAAACCCTTAAAAATGTGAATTTTAATGTTTTGATCAGCAACTATTGTTTATTATGATCTGTTTGTTTTACTTTCCCAATATTATATTTTATAAAAAATGCAAAGCAGCATTTTTTTCAGTGCATATGTATTATATCATCGACAATTTTGCAAAATCAGAGACATTGCTAAAGCAAAACATATCTCCAAATGCTGTAATTTTTATGCATGCTTTCATATCAGCCCATTGACAAATAATCTGTTGAAGATTTAGAAGAATTACTGTACTTAAATAAAATACCTACTCTTGAAATAAGCAATAGATTTAAAAAACTAGATTATTCAGGCCCTAAAATACCGTATATTATATTCAAAATCATGACAAACAAGTCTTCTTTAATGTAGACAATACATAAATTCATATTAGAATCTAGATGCTACTTTGCAGATTTTACAATGTTTTTTGTTTTGCTAAAACCCATAATCTAACAGGTACTTTTGTATTAGACCATATTTGTGGAAATTTTCTACTAAGTTCCCTTCCTTAGAAAATAGATCCTAAATTTTTTATTATTTTGAGCATGCATGGACATGATTATGTGTTTTAACATGCACATGAATAGTTTTCCACTATTCGTTGCATATTGCATCATTTAGTGACATTTTTTGCTCTGATGGAATTGGCCAATGGTATACATAAATACACTTTTTTTTTTTTTTGCATTTTATTTTATTTACTAACCATACATTTGCTTTAATATTCAGTTTTCATGCTTTTATAACCTTAATTTTATTATACATATTTTTCAACTGTAATTAGTTTAATACTTGCCTTAATCAAAGTATAAAATTTCTCAGTAATATGTTAATTTTTCACAACTGCAGTGAAAGATAAAAATATTTTTAAGTGCACATACTTTACTTCTCAAAAGAAATTTTTGGTTTAATCCTTTTTATCTTTTATAATTCCTCACTCTGTTCTGAGTGTTTTGGTTTTTATAGCTAAAAGATTTTTTTCTTTCAGGAGCCATCCAAACAGGAATCAGGTTTCATTTCAAGACTTTTCAACAAATCATCAAGCCCAAAAAATTCTTCTGTAGAAAATAATTCAAAAAAGGGTTAGCTTAATTTTATTTCTTTTATTGTTTTTTTTTAATGTTTTAAGGGATTTTTTTCTTATTTTTATAAAACAGTTTTTTGTAAGCAATTTAAAATATTTTATGTTTTTTGTTTGTTAAAAATTAATATATTGATATTTGTATCAATCACAAATTTCAAAATGTAAATGTTTATTTGTTATTACCAAATTTTGATTAATTTAAATGGCAAGCAGCTATTAATAAAATTGATTGAGGAATGTTGAGTATTAATCGTCATTGAAATTCATCCTTAGCTGAATGCTGGTGGCAACAAATTGTTATGTTGACGATTGATTCGACTTACATAACTCATTCTGTATTTTAAATTATTCCTTTTATTCAAATTCATATTCTGTATTTAATTAACAAACTCTTGTATTCTTTGAGTAAGCAGCTGTGTTTTATTAGAAAATGGTCCGTCAAACTCAACATGGAATTTTGAAGAAAGAACAGAATTAAAAACTCATAGTTTAAAAGAGGAAAGTATAAAAGGCAGACAAAAATTGTTGCTTAACATGTTGAGTAAACCGAAGCTTTTGGTCTATATTTTTTGCTTGGTATTGTGTGAATAAAAAAAAGGTATTTCATGCCTTTAATATATTTTCACGGTGTCTTAAACTGATAGCCAACCTTTAAAATGCTAACATTCTGATATTATTTATTTATTGTTAAAAATTGCCCATTTTTATGTTATTCCAGAAACCGTGGTAAAGCCTTCAGGAGTAAATGATGAGAGTGTTACCAGTGTGGACGATTTTGTTCCTGATGATGCTGATCAAACATTCAATTCATTTTTAGAAGATTCTCCAAAGAATACTGGTACAGAAAATGTAGCTAATATTCCTGAAGCAGAATCTGAAAGGTATATAATTTTGATGAAATACAAGTAGGAATGTAACTTAATGAATTTTATCCATCATTATTTATTAAAAACTAAAGTGGAGAAAGTAACTAATAAAACACTTTGAAATAGAAATATATGAAAAAGATCTTAATTCCTGATTCTGTTTCTGAATACTTAATTATTTAATTTTTATTGCTTCAAATATTTTCAAGAAAGTCTTAATTTCCATAAATTGAAGAGAAGTCTTTTCATTACCAGATATTTTAATATGAATGTAAGCCATTTATTGTAAGGGTTGATGTTATGCAAGTTCAGGTGAACTTTAAAACACTTATGTAGCACCTTTTTTGACAATTTTAGAAATGATACCCCTTCCAAGATTGACATACCACATAAAAATCAAGGCATGGATATTAAAATTGTAATTTTCAGTTTTTCTATTGAGAGAACTGTTGTGCAAACCTTTTTGACATCACCAGTTTTTGTTAAATTGAAGGTTTTTTACTATGTTCCTATTTTGTATCTTTTTCTTATAAGTAAATGGAGCATTTGAAAAAATTAAATTTTAAATGTAGCAGATTGCTAGTGGCATAGCGTACACCCCCGTATTGCAGGGGGGGGGCAAAGCCTGACTGACACTAAGTACGTAAGATCCAGCTTTTTGCCCGAAACCTGACTTTGAAAGGGGACCCTAATATTCTCCGTTACGCCACTGCAGATTGCATTATAGTGTAAAACAAATAATTCAATCATTTGGAAGGAAAAAAGTGTAAGAAATAATATATTTTTAATGTAACTTTTAAAAACATTAGCCCTTCTCTGTTTTTAATTCAGAAAGTAAGCTTAAATTATACCAAAACTGATTTTCTGATTTTTTTTAAAGCCATATAAATGGTATATTTCATCTGTGATGATATTTATTTTCTCTAAATGATAACATTTAAAAATAATTTTTAATAATGTATTTGGTTTTTATAGTGAAGATGATACTGGCAATCCAATGGTTGCTGGCTTCCAAGATGAATTAGATCCTGAAGATGTTGTTGCTAATGTTAAGAATGAAATTGTTCATAATGTAAATGAACCATCTGATCACAGTAGTGATGATGAAAAGCCCAATCCACCAAAATTAACTGGTATATTAGTTGCATATGATTCTTATATTATTTTTTGTCTTTCATATGTTACTGTGCAGTTAATTAAAATTTTTATGAAAAAAAATTTATAATTGAAAATTGTATAATGCATGTGTTTTTATTCATAATTTAAACATTAACAAATATTAATAAACATGGTTATTTGACAAGGAAGAATTGTATCATTATAAGGTTTTCTTATGTAAGTGATTTTGATACTTCTGTATTCAAAAAAATTAGCTGACCAATTCTGTCGAATAAAAAAAGGTTGCCAAATGCTACAATATGCAGCCAATAGTGAAAATCTGTTTCCTTGCATATTCAAAGACTTCAATCTTGTTCGAACATGTTCAAAAAAAAATATTTTTTTTTAAGCTGTACTGTTTTGGTTTGTGTTAAAGCAAAAGCATGGTCAGAAATTATAATGTTTTTAATTTGCAGTATTCTTCTCTTATTTTGTGGGAGGAGGGAATTGTTAAAATTTAGGACCTAATGCGCAAGTACCTGAAAGACCATTTAGTTCAGCAAAATCAAAAGCAGCATGGATTTGCTTGATAACAGTTACACTTTTACTTATACAAACTTGTATTGCTTAGTCTACTTGAAGATACATTTGTTATGATTTTTAATACAATTGTGGTATTTTGACAGCCTAAATAATGTAGTTAATGTATCTTTTGTTTATTTTAAGTATACATGTTTTGTTTTTTAAATGTTATTTAATTGTTAGATATTATACCGTCGACTAATTTCTTCATATCAAACGATGTTGCCAAATGCTGCCAAAAGTGGAAAACTATTCCTGTTCAAACACAATAATAATAGTAATAACTAAAACAGCATTTTGTGATGTATTTTAGATCGGAGATGTCTTTTGATTTGGTGAAACTGGTTGACAGTATAAATACGTAAGTAAAAATTCTTAAACTTCAACAAATTGTTTGTTGATGTGGAAAGAGTATGTATGGGAATTCGTTTTTGCACATGTGTAGAAGTGATAACAGCATTTGGCAACATTTTTTAATTTGGTGAAATTGGTTAACAGTACCACATAAGTACTGGAATTTCTTATAAAATAAATGCACATTTCAAATTTCCTAGAATAGCTTTTCTATATGTATGGTTATTAATATTACACTAAATTACTGTAAATCTAACTTAAAGCAAAACAAAAAGCAAGGAAATAAAAATTTGATGATTCAGGATTGGATTAGCCTTTTTGGCTTAAGGTTAATCACAAGTTAAAATGTTTTGTAGATACTGACCTTCACTTTTTTTGTTTTATATTACAGCAATTATTAATATCTTTATAAAACTATATATTAGATACAAAAATGATTGTTAAAAAAATTGTAAAATGAAAGAAACATTCCAGTCCATTATGTATTAAATACTCTCTTTTCCACAATGTGATGTAGAATACTCGTTATTCTCATAAATAGTTGAGAGAAAACACATTTAACAGTATCAAAGTAGATCATTGCTTTTCTTATTGCAGTGGATATAAAAAGTAGACAGTTTGCTGTTGAAGTATGCCTTTCAGACAGATTGTCTTGCTTTTAAAATGTCGAATGTAATGAAAAAATCGAATGTAAAAACGAATTTTACTAATTTGTTTGTGAATATGTAAGTTTATATTTCATCTTGAAATAACCTCATATCAGATACATATTATATATGTCATATGATAATGACTCAAATTCTGTCTTCAGTGTAATTTCCTTTTTAGCTTTGAATATTTTTTTAGAATGTTGGCAAAATTGTAAAATAATTCTAACTCGGAAGTCTCTAGCTTCACAGTGGTAGTAAAAATGGCATTTTCTAACCGGAATGATTAAAAAAAATTTAAATCCCAAGGCTTCTAATTAATAAAAGTGAAGCATTTTTTCCCCCTTTATTTCTTTTCTTCTAAATATTAACCAATCAACATCATATATATATATTATCTTTTTTTTTATCAGAAGTGTTTCATGCAAATGAAAAAATATAATAATTTATAATTCTTGTTTAAATAAAATCTGTGACTTTTTTTATTTCACACATTTATAAAACTTAAATTTATTCTATTTATTTAAAAGAAAATTCTAAATCTTTTTTTCTATTTAATTCAATGCCATTTTAGAAAAGATTACAGAAGTACCTTTACCTGTGGAATCATCAGTAAGTAGCTTCTATTAATTTTGTTTCTCGCTGATTTCTTTTATTTTTGATATGTTGAGTTCCTTTAACTATATATTGATTTTACTTATAGTGTTATAAGTTGTTAATGTTCTTTATTATATATTTTAAGAAATAAATGGAGGTTTGTTTTTTGCTTTAATTCTTGGTATTTTAAAAATTTACAATCAGAAATAAATTATTAGCATGGCAAAATTAAAAATTTTTCTTCTAAGCGAAGAAAAATATATTATAAAAATTTGGAAGTGTAATATAGAATTAAATGTTTTGAATAATTTTTAAGTGTATATTCTTTTCTCCTATGTTATTGAAAGCAGATATGAGATTATCATGGGGACTTTTCCTAATATGTTTTCATTTATATGCTGTGAAATTTTAAAAAATATTATAAAGTTTTTTAAAATTTCTTTATTTAGAGGCTTTAAATAAATAAAAATGTAAAATATTAGTGTTTTGAGAACAATATTTCTGTGTATATTTTTTATTTATAAATATGCTTTAACTATATGGATAGATAAGATTTTTTTAGCATTATTATTTCATTTAGATTTCAACTGAGAAGGAGGATACTCCTATTGAAGCTGATCCATCTGCTCCTGCAGCAAATATGTTGAATTTAGAGGCTGAAGATTTGAATATATTAGAAACAATGTATGATTATAAGAGAAAGACATCTAGTGAGACTCCAAGTGGTACTTTCATTTTTCAAAATTAATTTATTCTATTTTATTGTGATTGAGTATTAAAGTTTTCTTTAGAAAGGGATCCAATTACTTAAATTTTTTTCAGTTCCCAGTCGATCTTCTCCCAGTGCAACGCCTGAGGGTTCTGAAGCTGTAAGTGAAGATTCTACTTCAACTAAAACTAAGAAGCATAAACATAAAAGCAAAAATAAGGTAATGTTTTAAAAATATTGATGTTGTGTATAAATTTCTTTTCATAAAATTTAAAAACTTCTTATTGGATTTCTTATTTAAAAATTGTTATATTTGTTAGGAATAAAAGTTGTTGACTTATAAGTATTAAAAAATAAGAGTAGAATAATAGTAATATAGTTTGAAAAATATTTGTACAAGCTATTTTTATTGTAATTTTAAGTTTTAATTTATAATTTTGGTATTTATGTTAAATACAAGTGTGTCAGTTACGTGGCTAATTGTAATTCATATACTGTAAAATCTGGCATGTGATGCACACTTTTAACACAAAAAATAAGGTAGAAATTTAGGGTGTGCACATTATATGGCAGATATAAAAATAAGAGCATTAATAATAAAAAGTGATGACATACCTTATGAATTCAGAGTAAGTGTACTATTTTTTCAAAACACTGGGATAAACCTCAAATAAATGACTTTGAATCATTGCATCTGTACATTTCAGGTTTCTTTATGAAAAAGGGGGTGCGCGTAATACCTCAAATATACTAAAAATTGAAAAATGCTGTTTAAAAGTATACAAAGTGCATGTTATACCCTGGATTTTAAATAAAAGTGCAGGATTAGTGCAATGTTGCAAAAAGTGTTATTTTTTTATATTATGAATTATTTTACAAATAATCGTTTTAGTAAAAATATATTGCATTAGAATTCTCATTCATGCTTGATATTGAATTTAGATATTTTTTTAAATGAAAGATTCAATTGTGAAGAAAATTATTCAAGTTTTTATATTTCCTGAAACCCTTTATTTTTTCTAAGATAAATATATGCTTAGTATTTTTAATTCTCTTTACTCTTTTAGGACGAATCAAAAACTCACAAAAAATCCCACAAGCACAAAAAACACAAAGAAAAGGATGAAGTAACAAATAAGAAAGAAATTGCGCAAAAGAAAAAACATCGTGAAGTAGGTGAATTGGATAGTTCTTCAGATGTGGATAAATTGGAAGAATTCTTGGGGAATAGTGAAGGTGGAATTTCTAACCAGCAATATGAAGTTTTTTAAAAATCTATCTTTCACAGAATTAATACCTATTTTATTGGGATAGAGGAAATGCTTGCAAATTATTTGTTACTGATTGCCACAAAGGAAGAAAAAAAAATGGTTTTTGAATTTAAAAAAATTATGCTCGGTTTTACACTGAGTAAAACAAGTGCTATTGCTGTAACACATATAGGTGGTACCATCCATTTCAAAGCTTTGAACTGTCCAAAAAATATACATGTTTTCAAAATGAAAAAGGATTTTACTTTTTTAACCATTTTCTGCCTATGTAAAATAACTCATGTTTAGGCAAAGTTTGAAATAATTTAATTCAAAGAATCTATGCAACTCAAGTAAATATTTGTAAATTTTGATTATGCATGAAAAATAAAGAATCAATCAAATACTAAATGTCTTTATTTTGTTCATTCTCTGTGTGTGTGTAAACTTTGTTGTACACATATATTATGGTTTTCTGGTGTTTAATGCAACTGAGAGATAAGACTGCAATTTCATCTTATACATAAAAGTTTTTATGCAGAGACTTAATTTGGTGTTGTGTATGTTAGATTCTAATTTCACAATTAAAATTTCTTGTTTAAACCACTTTCCTCAACAAACAAATGCAAAATTCATTATCTTATCTTCTCCAGATGCCGAGTCTTGAAAACTCTCACACATATGTCACTTAATCAATAGCAGCTATATACAATGTTGCAAAGTAAAAAAAAAAAATCTCTTTAACATTTCCCTGCTTTTTTTTAAATAGGATGCTCCAGCCTTTCTATCTACTGGATCGATTAAATTGAGAATCATTAAAACTAACTTTATAATGAAGAAAAAATTAAAATTGATAATTCTTTATCAAATTTCATGCTTATAGTTTCTTAACTATTTTTAAATACATTCACAAAGAACTTCATGGCAGAAACTTGCTGCTTGTAAGTCATTTACTTATTCTCACTAAAGAAAACTTGTAAATGTACTAATACAATTCTATGTTAACGGAGTAATTAAGTAAAAAATTAAACATTTAAAATTTATTATACTGAAAGGAACATGTTCACAGTTTAAATGTTTAAGAAGTAGCTTATATATTTACCTTTATAGCAGTCATTGAAAAGTGCTGGATCAGATAAATTTCATTAATATGATTCTAAATATACTTAGATTTTTTTAGAATAACCTTTTGTGCTGATTTTCATAACATTCAAAAGTACTGAAAACCCTCTTCTGTATCATAAAAAAATGTATATTGAAGTTAAATATTTTATATGAAACTAGCTGGATGGCCTGGTGTTGTACGGCCTTCTTCAAGTGTACAGCTTTATGCCTTAGAAGATTCTGGAATTTCTATATTAATGTCATTAAAATACTCTTTTTCGAAGTTTCTTCCACATCTTTGTCTTGTCGGGCGGGTCTGTTTTCTCGCCACTTAACTCGGAGTTGCAAGGCCTTTTTCCGTGGGTACAATTTTATTCCCATGGAAATTTTCTCTTTCTCTGTGGACGCCAGTATTTCTGTGTGTGTGTGTGTGCGTTACTGAGCGATTTCTATATTTACGTTATTTAAATCCCCTTTTCAGAAATTTCTTCCACTTTTCTTTGTTAGACAGATTTTTTTGTTCCCAGATTTCTTTTTCGTTCAGCCAAGCGTTGTATAGATTTTTTTCAAATTTCTATTTTTGATTAAACATTTACAAAGCTAATCCAGTTTTGTTCTAAAAAAAATAGACAATGCACGAATTTATTATTAAATAATTAATGATGTTCTACTTAAAATATTTTTAAAATGATAGAATCAATTGTTCCACAGGACAATTTAAATATAAATGAATGTGCAAACACGTACTTGTATAGATATTATATATAACTATAAGAAATTTGTTGCATTTTCATAAACCAAATCAATTTAACACTTAATTTATACCATTAAATATAGTGATAAGTTACTTCAGAGTAAATCACTTTATTCTTAAAAAAAGCCTTTGTACTTAATAGGAAATTGGCCGAGAATGCATACATGTAGTATATGTCATTCTTATACATTACTGAATATCTAATGCATTACAATCTAATATTCATGTTTAATCTGCCTACATTATTATTCATTTACTAAAGTAATGAGATAATTTTAAAAACTATCCAAATTTGAAAGATTAAAAAAGTACCAATTTGTATAAAGCTATAATTGTTCAAAAAAAAAGTGAACAAACTTGAAATTTTAATTATAGTAAAATAATAAACAAGCAATTTTTTTTAAATTTTATTTAACTACATGCTTAAAGCACTTTAGGATAATTAACTACAACAAAAACAACATAGTATAAATTTATAATCTCAAAAAGCTCACAAATATATAAAAATACGACTGCGATATAATGCTATTTTTAAGTACAATTTATAAAAATATTTTTAATTTTATAAAAAAGCAATTTATACATAAACACAATACAGTTCATACAAATTGTAAATAAAACATTGCTGTTATAAAGACCAACATGTATGTACAAACAACATAACAGCAAGATGAGATACTATAATATATAGCTAAGAAATAAATCTTCTCAAGTACTATGAAATCTGCTCAGACAAAATGGAGTATTAACTGATCACAGGTTATTTTTAAAGATAATTCACTTAGTAAATATGTGCATCTTATTCTTATATATTCTTAACAGTGTGCATGAGATATCCTTTATTTTGTATAATTCCACGACATTTGACAATAATTGAATAACGAACAATCCAACTAATCTTCCAGTCTTCTGGTGTTCTTACTGCTGGTTCTAAAATCTTGTGCAACATTTTATTTGGAAATAACACTACAAATAGAAAAAGTAGTAAAATATTAATTGCAGAAACTAATTAAATTTTAACAATATTTTAAAAATTAGAATAGTTTTTTTTAAAAATTATACAGAAAAATGGCAGAATTTTTTGAAATATATGATTCCATAAATGATTTCCAAGATTTTGTGTATGCTTAACAGATCAGAAATTTCTTTTTCATATATCCTCTGCTTTTCTGAGCATAGTTCATTATGAATATTTATAATTAAACTACTTTTTGGCAGTGTAGAACTAGACAGATATGTTGTACATATGTCAAAAAATGGGAGACCTTTTATAATTTTTATCCCGGCTCAACCAAAGTGGAATAATTTTGAATGACTCAAAGGATATTAGATATTAATTAGATAAGAAAAAGTGATTATATACAATTAAATGATTAAAGATATTAATTAAATATAAATTACTGTAAGAAGAATTTTCTCATAAAATTTGGCATTTTAGCAGAATTAGGTTAAAAATGATCCAAATAGTCTATATTCCAAATTTTATTCACATAATTTTTTCCAGATAATCAGGAAAAGTCATTAGGAAGTCATACTATTTTACTTTGAACAGATGATCCAAAATATTTTTCCTGTTTTCAAACACCATGTAATAAGTGGATTGATGGTTAACAATTGTATGTTACTATATAATTGAAAAGCATAGCTACTCTATTGAATAGTTATGGAATTATTTGAGGGAAATATATAAGAATTAGAATTTAGAGGTATGACATGAGAAATTAAAACTTAAATAAGTTAAAACACCTCTTTTCACTTAAATATTTACAATTCTGTTTGTCATATATCTCCCCCCCCCTCCATACTTTTTAAAAATACTTTAAGAATTTGAAAATTATTTACCATTTGGTAAAAATTTTTCAGAAAAGTGCTGAGTGTAAGATTTTATAATGCCACAAGTCTGAAATACTAATTTAACAATGGAAGATTAAGTTTTTACATATCTCACATCAGTTTCATTTATTATTTCTAACTGTACACATGAGAGGTTTCTTTTTTATGAGAGGAAATTATGTTAGGTATTAATGAAAGATGCTTTGATCCTAGAATACTTCATTACACTAATGCACAATACTACATTTATAATATTGCTACATTACCACACAAATGATTCACAAGATTTTTTTCTCTTGTTTCACAACACTTTGAATTCAGTCACCAGATAATTAAAAATTAATAAGTACACAGCTCCTTAATGTATAAAAAAAAAAGGGAGAGAGAGAAATAGAGAGAACCCCAACTCTCTCTTCTTTCTAAAAAAGTTTCCTACACTATCTGAGAAAATTGTTAGAAATTTTGAAGTATTATGAGAAATTTAAATACCTAAAAAACATTAGTTGGTATTAATTATTATTTTTTTTACAGATATATTTAATAAATTTTCCTATTTTCTTTCAACTGGAGTCTAATTATCCATTATTTAAAGGTAAAAGTTTTGGGGAAAATGTACAGGAGAAATTTACTTATGGTCAATGAACCATTTAAAACAATTAACATTAGTGAACCCATTTCTTAAATCTAAAAACTTGAATAACTTTGAACAGAACTTGATGAAATTCAAAATATTTGAGTAATTTTAAGGTAGGAAATTAATTTAATAAAAAAGGGAAAGGCATCTGTGATGAGAAATTTTTTCTTTCATAATTAATTAACTATATAATCTAATTAATTAGATTAGTTTTTTAGCAATTTATTTTCCTTTAGGCCATTAAGAAATATACCCTTTCTCCTGCTACACATGGAAATTGTAAAAGTTACCAACGTCTTTTTTTTATTTAATGTCTGTAAAAGGAATTTTTGTATCCTATGGATTATGATTTTTGATCTTTTTATCATTATTGTGCATTTAAATTTGTTAATATTTTTTATTGACAAATTTCCTTGTAGGGCCATGTTTGCTTATTGTGAATTTTATGCAACCCATTTTAAAACGATCATCTCTGCATTATACACTGAATAAGGGATAGTAATGAGTTGGGCCTCCTCTGGCCATGATAACGGCTGCCACACGATGAGGCATAGATTCAACAAGCTTCTAGAAATGTTCCATGGGAATGACTTGCCAAATACTGGCTAAAGCTGTCCATAATTCAGTAAGGGTCATTGGTGTTGTGTAACAGCCTTTCACGCCTTGTTCAAGAACATCCCAAAGATGCTCAATAGGATTTAAGTCTGGGTTTCTAGGTGGCCAATTTATGACAGAAAAGTCAGAAGAATGCTTATTCAACCAGCCAGTAGCCAACCAGGACTTGTGAGAGGTACAGTTGTCTTGCTGGAAAACTTCATTACTGTTTTCTAGCAAGACAACTGTACCTCTCACAAGTCCCTCTCCATGTTCTTTTCAGTTGTGTGATCGTTACTAAATTAAATGAGAGGTTCTCATGAACTTGACATCAAAGAGGATTCTTCTGGTAGGCAATTCTAAAGTTTATTTACAATATAAATTTCTAAACTAAAAACTATTTTCTACAAAACCGCTACGTAACACATTTCGCTCGCTCGATTCGTTACTAGTTGTTTCATTTCTTTCGCCCGTTCATTTCCGAGTCCTTTGTTTACAAAAGCTAGTTTCACATAGTGGACGCTAGAGGGCGCAACAATTACCATGTAAATAGCAGAACAGCATAAATGGATGGATGGATGTTATTACCCAGCAACTCTAAGTACCGAATTGCATTGAGGGAGGTTGGTACATGCACCAAGTATCTCAAAAAGTACCACATAAAACACCCCAGACCATGATTGAGCCACCACAGTTCCAATCTGGCATGCAGGATCCATGGCTTCATGAGTCTGACGCCATTTTCTCAGCCTCGCGTAGGCATTAAGTAGTCGGAATTGAGACTCATTCACTCCATACTACTCGTTTCCAGTCCTTTACACCCCAGTCTCTGCACTCTCTTGCCCAAGCAAGATGTGCAGCCTGATGCCAAGCAATGATACTCACGAAGGTCGACGGCTCCCGAAACCCATACTGGGAAGCGAGCTTTACACAGTCTGTTTCCTGACTGTGCAACTAGCACTGTCATTCAACTGGGTGGTAATTTGAGCTAATGTTTGGCTTTGCTGGCTACATACAATATGCCTGAGCCATCTCTCACCACATACTGTCAAGGCTAATTGTCCTTTGCAGTTTGCCTGATCACTAGTTTTTTGTCCGCTATCCATGTATTCTTGGTATACTCTTGACACTGTCGACCTTGAAAATCCTAGCTGTCTGATGATTTCGGAAATTGAATGACCCATGCGTCACGCACCTACAATTTTTCCGCAACCAAAGGCGTCTAAATCAGGCAGTTTCCCCAAACTAGCAATGCCAACAACTAATTCAGAACAACCACAGTACACACTATATGTGTAGTTACCACAGCACCCTCACTTGTGCATAAATGATGTGCAGCGCTACACAATTTGCATAGCCCTTGCTATCCCTAATTCAGTGGCACTTCAGTATATATAGTTAACAATAATGTATTAGTTATTTTGCCTAGTTTATTATTTTTATTTAATACTTGAACTTAAAATTCAGTACATTTACAATTAAAATTATTCATCCATGAAAAATAAATTAAGAATAAACAAGTTCATATGCTTATGGAATGTTTTAATCCTACTCCTATCACTGAAAGAGGGGGGAGGTCAAAATTTAAATAATATTTTACAATGGATTGAATTTGGATTATGTGATATAATATTTAACTGAATATTATATGCACTTTATTAATTAATTATTACAGATTAAAAATTCATTACTCAAGATCAAAACAATACCTCTCGAATCATTGTGAGTTAGAAGCTGTATATCATGTTCTTTAGCAAATGCTATTAGTTCCGGAGGCATCACACAGCAAGATTCTATATTTACTTGATTAACACTGGGTTTTATCTAAAAGAATAAATAAAATAACAAATTTTATTTTTCATGATTGTAAAATGTTAATGAAACAATAAATAAAATGCTTACTTTTAAAAAAAATATAAAAGCAATTTTTTTTTAAAGGAATTTTTGAAAACACATTTAACAGAAATAACATGAAATTTAGCTTTTGTTACTTCAGTTACACCAAAATTAAAAAATTCTTACATATAACAAGCTCAACAACTGTTACAAAAGATAAAAATAAATTATTGATATTTTTATATTCTAGAAACCTTCTTTCCCCAACAGGAAACAATACACAACATCTGAATGCAATCAAGAGCATTGAAAGAGGAAATTCAACACTTATACATAAACACATATATTAAGATGAACTCTTTTTTTTTTTTTTTCTTATCATTTTAAGGTACCGTAAAATCTGGAATATAATACACGTCTATACTTTCAAGCTGCATTTTTTAATTTTTAGTCATATTTGCCATATAATGCCCACCCACTTTTTTTTGAAAAAACCTGGATTGTACATGTGCAGTGTTCTTATGTTTTGAAGACAGGTATTATCCCAGGCTTTTAAAAAAAATAGTATACTTCTAGAACTACAACCCTTTAAGTGCAAAAGAAATGTCATTTCTTTTAAATAAACAGTTTTTCCTTAAATGTAGAAATCCTATCTTTTTTTTTATGTTCATCTTTTTATTTTTAAAGCTCTCATTTATATACCTGATGTAGAACGTGCACCCATAAATTTTGATCTTACTTTCTTTTTTAAATGTGTACATTATACAACCAGATTTTATGGAATTTTGTTTACCTAAAATTAATTTGCTTATTGCAAAGCGAGGCACAAGATCAAGCATGTCTGTATAGCATAATCTATTGGTTGTGTACTGTAACAGGTTCTAACACATTTCAATTAACTTCTGAGGAAATCTATATTTAAATGATTGAATATATGATGTATTTAGAGGCGGATTCACCTTGCCTTGAGAAGGAACTATGATATATGCATAGAATTGCTATTCAGAGATCTGAAGTGGGAAAAGAAAAAGTGATTGTTGTTTGTATATGTTATTTAAAACTAGAATTGGCGAATTAGATTTTAAAACTTCAGTAACTTTGTGTATATATAACTAACATTTGTACTTATCCTGGAGTTTGAACCTGCAAGGCTGTAACTCCATGTCATCTTTTGAGAGTTTAGAGATTCTTTTATTATCATTGACTGGGATTTGAGATACATTTAACTCTTATTGAATATTTACCATTAAAATATTATGATTAGAATGAACTAAAGTTATTGAGTTTTATGCACTCCCTTTACCACGTTAAACAGAACTACAGTTATAGTGCATAATTCAGTTTTCATAAACAGTAGGCCAAAAAGGGAAAACAGTAGATTGTGGGGACTTTTATGTGATGAAAGCATGACTCCATAAATTCAATGGTCATCATGGAAAAAATATGAGGCAAATATACTTTTTTTTAAATGATTTTCAACATACATGTCTGCTTGAAAAATAGAATGTCATTAGTCTTCAGTGACAAGAAGAAAAAAAGTTAAAGCATAAAACTAATGATGTCAAGAAATGAGCTGGATTAGGCTGAAAGAGGAAAACCACAATCATGAACAAGAATTCAGGATATACTCATTTACTAATGAATCCAAATTCAACCTCCATGGATCAGATGTTAAGCAGTATGTTAGGAGAGAAAGAATTAAGCATATAATTAAGATTGTACATTGCAAACTGTGAAATTCCTAATATGCCAAAAGGTATGGAAACACATATCCAATAAAGGAGTCTGTGTGTGTGTGATAACTGAAATTTACTACTTAACAATGAACGCATTAGTTTACACACACAGGGGTTTTTGAAACCAATTATTCAGGATATTTTTAAAGTTACAGAAAAAATTCATATTGCACAAGATTTAAAACCCTGTCAGACAGCAAAAATTGGTAAGTAGGATTGCACTGGCCTGGTAATAAGTCTTGATCTTGATCCTATAGAAAACCGGTGGCATAGCATGGGTATAAAAATTTCTGTAAAGAAGCCAGTTAACAAGATTAAAATGCAGGAAAAGCATTATTAGGGCATGATACTATGAAAAATTGAGCACAATTTCATTCAGATGTTGATTTTCTTCATTAACTTTTGCAAGGTTGTCATTGCAGCTCATGGAAGATCTACAAAACATTAATGATTATTTTCCTTTTTCCTGTAATCACATCAAAAGGTATGTAACATGACTATGTTTATGTAAAACTTATTATCAATTACTGCATTTATGCACCAATCTTTCTGTTTCAAGTTTTGATTAAATATTGCATTTTCCACTTTCACACTTATCCAGAGTAATTAGGTGCTTCTTCAAATATTATATAAAAATTAATTCTGTCCCTTAATTTTATTTTAAAAATATCTTATAAACATAAAAACATAATTTGCCCATTTTGACGCAGTTTTGCATGATTGTAACTTAAGAAAATTGAAACAGAATACTTTCTTACATTAAGGAATTAAATCACATACAGAAAAAATCCTTCAAAATTTATATACAGATATACTGAGAATCTCTATCACTGTCACTTTATTTAAAAATCAATAGAAATCATTGCAATACATTTCTTGAAATATAATTTAGACAGCAGGAAAAATACTCCATTAATCATATTACGAAAAATAATCACATGCCTGAACTTTCTAACATGAATGTGATTATTTCCATTTCCAAATGCACATGTAACCTTTACTATATATTTGCTAAAAAAAACCACAAAAGGTAAATAGATAAAACAGCCTTTAAGAGATAAATTTTAAAAAAAATCTATTACTTTTAGGTTTCCCATTTGATAAAGATTACATTTAAATGGATTTATCTCCCTTATCTCAAAGTGTCTGTCACAAAAATTACTCACAAAGTATATCTCTTTTTACTATTCAAAGTCTCAAGAGATAACTTTAAAATGAAAATAGAAAGTATTTACCAATCACTCAATTTGTTCTGTTCAAACTTGAAAAGGTTCAATGTCACATAAGTTAATTTTTTTTAACACTCGAGTAAGATTTGTAATATATATTGAAAATATTTCTGAATTTTAAGAATTATAATTGATTTAAGAGAGAAGTTACTATTACCTGAAATTTAAAAATCATATAAACTGTGTAATGTTTCAATTAACATATACTATTCAAATTTATAATTTAGTATTTTATAACCTGTAATTTAATACTCACTTTGATTATACAAATTATTGAGACTATTGTCCTCATAAAATGCCTTTAATTTTTTAAAAGAAAAAACTGATAAAGATAATAATTAAATTAAGGTGTAAACTTTGAAAATACCTTTACATACCTTACCTCAGTCCATTCATAGAGTTCAGCCAGTTCAGGAGCATCTAGATCACTCATTCCGAGAGTTACACATTTTCCTTGAATCAGGAAATTTTCAAGTTCAGTCCAAAGTGGTTTCATTTTCTCCAAGTTAAACTTTTCTTCATTAGAAGGTGGTGGTAAGGCCAGTATTAAAGAGTCTATAACACTAATATCAAGTGCATTCATCACTAGAATTAAAAAATAACATTTCATTTTTTTGATATATTATACCACTTTTGTTTTTGAAAAATACATTTATTATTTATTAATATATTTTGTAATTTAATTTTAAATAATTATTTTTTTTAATTTAAAAAACAATCATTAATATTAAATAACAGAGCTCTGAAATTTTTTTACAATTACAACATAAATAAATTGAATCAAATTTTAAATATCATTTAATGCTCTGAATAACATTTTTAATAACAGTTTTCTATAACCACATAAATAATATCCTTTAAGATAAGAATAAATTCTATTATCTTTAAGTTCACAAAAATTAGTTTCATAACAATTTCAAGATAATTCAAATTATTTGAGAAAGTAGCAGATTACTCAATTTAAAAAAGACATCTTCATTTAAAAAACAATGTACAGTAAAAAAAAGTTTAGTTATAAAATTAATATTAGAAAGCCGAAATTTTAAATTTCATTAAGACTAAATTATGTATCTAAATACAATAAATCATTTCATATTACGAAAATTTTTAATATATTTTTTACAGAATTAAATAATTTAGAAAATTACAATAAACATGAGCTTTTTAAAGTATCAATAATGACCTGGAAACAAAATTTTAAAACAAACCTTCTTGAATTGATGCTTTGAGATTTTCGCAATTATAATCCTCCAAAAAGATTTTAACTACAAGTAAGAAAAAAGTATTAATTTTCAGTATATTATTCAAAATATATGCACAATTTTAATTTGGAATTTGTTTAAAATTTTAAAAGGTTAATTTGAAATAAAACCTACCAGATATTTTCAGATCAGCACGATCTGATCCATTCACTTTTATAGCATTAGGACTAACACAAAAAATAGTAGTTAAATCCTGAAAAATAATAATATAAGTAGAGGTAATTCAAAATAGTACATAATTATTATTTAATTCCCATTTTATTTTCAGAATGTCCATTATCCTATAAAATGATCTTTATAAAAAATTTCAAAAGAAAATAAGTGAAACTATTTTAATAATAGATTTTATACATAAAAGTGTTATGATTGCAGATTAATATAAACAAAACATGTTCAGAAACTAAATACTATTTTAGAAAAACTCGCATAAAAAAACTCTCAACATAATAAAATTTATTTTTGCAATAAAGAGCACATCGGAAACTATTTTTAGTTACCACAATTGTTCAGATATTTTTCATATCAGGAAGCCAACTTGTCTATATTCTCTTCAAAGAAAGATGCTGACAGTTGTGACATCTCACACGTCCTTTCTCTAACATAACCTCTGTGTTCTTTGATGGCCACGATTAATGGCAAATCTTTTTCAACCCAAATCCAAGAAGTGAAACGAAGGCTAGATGCAAATAAGATAACCTTTAAAAGGATAGAAGTTTTAGTGAGCAGGATGGCAATTTAGAGAAAGTTCAGTTCAGAGAAGATAGAAGTGTTGACTGACGGCTTACCTAGAATCAAGATACAATCTAGCCATTCAACCAAGGTACATACCATTGTACGCCAACCTAGAGAATATCCAAAGTGGATTGGACGTCGAGTATTCAACTAAGGTAGGAAGATTATATTCTGAACTCAAATATATTATTGAGATTGAGAGTAGGCGGATATAGTATAAGTGATCTAATTGCGCGATCTGTGTTAATTCAGACTACGTGTTTTGGTTTCTTCTCACTTAATATTTGTTTGATATCCAAGTAATTTAAGTTAAATTCTTAATACAAGTCATTAAGAATTCTAAAATGTCTCATCATTTCGAGAATCCCACACCTCTAACTTACGCTGAAACCCCACGACATGGTCTACGAAGATCGACTATGTCGCACAGTGAACAGTTTTGAAGTTTGTGGAAACTCACTAAAAAGCAAACTTATTGAGAACCATTTGTTTTCACGAATTTCCTCATTCACTTTTTAACCAAACCATCATTGACAACAAAATGCCACCCACTCTGTGCTTCATCATGAACATTAGTGGACCCATCATTGAATTGTTGAACCCATTTTCTCACCATAAATTTCTACGATAATTTTCAATGGACTTAACATTCCTTGTGTTCAAAAAATGGATTGCAGAATGTACTTTACAGTCAGTGCGGTCGGTGACCGACTTAAACCATTTGAATACTTCCTAATGCATGTAAAATAAACACAATCAGCTTTCAATAGTGCCATTGGACTGACAATTAACCAGAGATGCATGTGCGGAAGCACTGAACAGCAATACTACCACTGTAGATGAGTTAGAATAAAACAGTATTTAGTTTCTGGACATGCTTTGTATATATCTAAGCACATCATTTTTAAATGTTCCAAATTCTTAACTTATATGCAAAAATAGCAAGTATTTTAAATATATGTTTTTGCACAAACATATAAATACAACATTACTAACAAAAAAATTCCTAAAAATTAAAATTAAAATTACTTACAAAATATTATTAAACAAAAGAACTACAACACATTATTTAATTTTTCTTAAATGTTACTTAAACCCAGCATTTTCTACATTCCTAATTTTTAATTACATTAATCCCTTAGTGTCTTTAGCCTATACCTATACACATAAAAGAAAATAAAAATTGAGAAATAAAAATATCTTACTTCTACATCATTCTCATTCTCTTTTAAGTTTTCAAGCCAAGAAAGGAAAGTAGTAGAAATGCTGTCAAATACCTGTAAACAAAAGAGTAAGGAACATAGTTTGATGTCCACAGCACCTAACAAGAGGACAATAGGCAAATACATAAGCAGCAGTAACAGAAATGGTTCCTATTTCTTAAAAAAGTTTGTAATATTAGATCAATATCAAAATATTATTGTCATCACCTATTGCCAATACCTATATTAAATAACAGTTGAACATTTGCTTAACAAATAACTGATAAAATTCTAGGAGAGCCTACACACTAGGCAATAAACTGAAAAAAGACCAAACTAGAACAAGATGGCCGCAAGTGAATATAACGGGACAAGGTGGATGCGTAATGAAAATATATGTAAACAATACAGAAATTAATCAAATATACATGGGTAGCCTGGTGGTTAGAGCATCGGCCTCCAGACCGGAAGACCTGGGTTTGATGCCTGATGCCACCAAATACCCTCCGAGTACACACAGAGTATGTGCTTGTTAAATCAGTGGGTCCGAAAGTCTTGTGGGCTGAATCACAAGTGCAGGGGACTGGAGAATATTTCCCTCCCCTCCAGTCCCATGGCAAAATTGTGGTGGTGGAGATAGGTGGCGTTGCTATCAATCGTCCCTTCAGAGAATTTCATCAAGCTAATTTGTACTGTCACCTGTATGGTGCTCAAGGCCTAGGCCAATGACAGGCGTACTTCTAGCCCCTTGCCATGATGAATTTCACGGGCCTGGTTCTGACTATATCAAACAGGTGGCATTAGCCTCAACAACAACAAGATAAAAAATTTAAAAAAACTAGCACTTACTTTCTTACTGCTGATCTTTTCTGAGTGGGGAGTACAGCATAACAACAGCCCTCAAATTCTTTCTTATACTTCTGCAAACATCATGCACATTCACACCTTTTTTTGGACATCTCCATTCAAATTCATCCAAAACAACACTCTTTTGTTCGTTATCCCATTTGCTCATTACATTGAGGACATTCATAATTCGAAGCATTCAATCAATTCTTTCCAACATTTCGCATTCAACAAAGTAAAAAATTCTAAGGCATACTCACTCACGCATGCAGCCATACTTCCAGCCTGGTGCCCAGAGACAAAATGATGAAATTCGAAATGCCTGCCGACAAAATGGCAAAATTCGTAAATTAAAGAAATAGGTTTACCAAATCTAGAGTATCAAAGTAAGGTTACCAAGATGGCCCAATTATTATCAACCAAAATAATTTGCGCCAAGGATGTGGACTTTGCTAGGGTCCAACTCAAATAACTTATTTTACAACCACCTATAAACTAAACCATATCACTCTTTCTATCTTCATACAACCCATTGGCATAGCTAGTCCTGAATGGGCCCTGTATCAAAATTCCTCAGAGGCATTTTTGGGGGCCCCTTATGATTCTTTATTTACACATGTTGGACCCCTGCATCATTGATACGATTGATAGATACGGCAATGCTATGCCCCTGCAACAATCTTACAATTTTGCCCTGCCGCAATCTCTCACTTCAGATTATCTCTCTCTCCTACCTT
The DNA here is from genome assembly GCA_019973955.1 of Trichonephila inaurata madagascariensis. Taxonomy (NCBI): domain Eukaryota; kingdom Metazoa; phylum Arthropoda; class Arachnida; order Araneae; family Nephilidae; genus Trichonephila; species Trichonephila inaurata. Next base: position 94,599 of record BMAV01017724.1, on the reverse strand, counting down.
TTTCATTACCAATACACAGGCTGAGCACAAATGATAGACCTGATTTTTAAAAAATCACACTTTTGAAAGTATTGCATGTATTATAATAAGTGATACATGAAATTAAAGAGAAATATACCAGGTTTTTTCCCACCAATGATCAACAGCACATTCAAGATTGCTGTGATTGAAATGCAAACATGGTGACAATGACAGAGAAGGGTTTTAGCATATTAGAGTATGCACAGGTTTTTTTCAGTTATTTCAGTACAACCTGCATTTAGAAATCACTATGGAAAAGAAGCACCAACCAACAAATTCATTCTGCGATTGTATCACCAATTTAAGAAAATAGTTTGCTTGAGTAAAATGAAAAGCAGTGGCCAGCCAAGTGTCTTGGAAGAAGCAGCAGAGAGGGTGAGGCAGAGTTTTGTTCAAAGTCCAAGGAAGTCTATGAGAGTTGCCGCCTGTAAACATAAAAATGCCCCAGAAAATAGCCTAAAAATTTTTATGAAAAAGTTAAATTTCAAGCCTTATTATTTGCAACTGATGCAATAAATAACAGAGGATGACAAGTAAGCATTTGTGCAGCATTAAAAACCATTGATAGAGTTATCCTACGAAAAATGTATGGAACAAACTAGATTACAGACTGGACATATGTATTGTGTAACGACGATCACACATCAAACATTAGTAACAGGAAAAAAAACTTGATGTACTCTTTTTTACATTCATGTAACACTCACTGTAATAAGTACAGTAGTTTCAATAATATGAATTTTTGAAATCATGTCCATCATTTGTACTTGTTCTGTATTTCCCCACTCTGCTAGGAATATGATTGTATAATAGGTTTATTGAGCAATGCCATCTTCCAAAAAATTAGTTTAACCAAATAAATTTTTTGAAGAAAAATAAATTTACTAAACTTTAAAAAAAAAAAAAAAAAAGAAAAGAAAAGAAAGAAAGAAATTTGCTTTAAAAAAAGTTGATAAACATTATTTGTTTTTTTGGCAGTTTTTATTTATTGAAAGGATGTCACAACTTCAAAAGTAAAAATCGACATCAAATATTGGATATATGTGTTCACTCTTTTTAATTCTTTTTAACAATGGGCTCAATTCATATGATGTCATAGTCACATGATAAATGTAATCATATTTTCAGCCAATCAATTCATGTGCCTCCCTGTTGCCAACTTTTGATTTTTGCAGAAACTTTCTTTTAAAAAGTGCTTATTTGTTAACAACAGTAATGCACATAGGTAAATAAAATGCACTAGGCTTAAAAAACCTGTACAAAATAAGAATTTGTTTTTTATTTTGAAAAACTTTTTGCAGAATCTTATACTTGGACATCTTTGCCCAATTATCAATTTTGAAATTGTATGTGGATTTTCCAAATGAGATGATGAACAAGTTAAAGGTCAAGTTTGAAGTTAATGGATAACATGTGATGGTGCTAATTTAATATCGGAGAGTTACATGCCAAGCTGTTGCTTATGTTCACCAAATAGGCGATAAAACTACAATATGGTTACCTTGATATTTTTATCATGTGGTAATGTCGTTGTGTCATGGGGATGTCGTATATTGCAGTAAATTTTTGCTTTTTCCAGCGATAACCCTATAAAATTCAGACAATTTTAATTAGATTTTTTTAAAAATTTAATCATTTTTATTGCAATTATTATTCAAGCTACAGCTTCAGTCTTCTGTTGTATTTTTTACTATTTTCAAATATGGATATTTCTAATGTCATTGATGAGTACCAGGATATTTTTAAAGAATATGAGGGCTGTTCTTTTAATTATTGTTGCAAATTGCCCATTTCCACATTATTTTATTTTAAAATAATGCACTTTTAAACATTCCTTGTTCAAGGAAATTCATTAAAGGAAATCGCAGTTTTTGGAATTTTGCAAGTTATTATTAATTGATCAGCAATTATTAATTGATATTCATTATTGATTAATTTTAATATATATTAAGTGACTAATTTACATATAATAATTATGGTACATATTATCACAACAATGCCAACGTTCAAGTAAACTCGCCAAGTTGGCAACCCTGATTTCGCATGTTGTATGCACTTAATTGGCAATCATATGCTTCGTTTCCCATAATGTCACCAATAGGTTGCAATAATATATAAGTACCATAATTATTATATATAATAATTATTATATTTATATTAATTATTGATTGATATTGGTTATTAACAATCTATTCCTATATTCTTTATTTGAAATATATTCTAAAACAGTTCTTTAAAAATTATTTTCCTGATGATTGGTTACAGCTAGGCCAGCATCTTAAGATTCCATATCACTTGACAACAAGCACTGCTTGATGTGATTCCTTAATCATGCTAAATATGCTAGGTGCATAGTACTCTGGAATCAAATTAGTTCCCAAGTGATTACATTTATAATGTGACCATCATGAATTTAGCCCATTAGTACATATTTATGATCAGCGTGTGTACTATGAAGTAAATACACAGCATATTTTAGAAAGATTGATTTCGTTGTTTATTAATTTTGCACTCAAAGGCTACTAAAACACTACTGGCAATGAGCCTTGTAGTTTGGAACTGTGGTCAAGTGATAAAGATGACCCCTGGGCTGAAAATTTTGTACAAAAAGTTAATTTAAACTTTAAAATTTTCATACTACACACTTGCCTCCCTCCTTCCCAGTTAAAAAAAAAAGGAAACATTTTCAAGTTTAAAAATAATTCAAATTTCTGGTACTTTATAATTTGGCCAGCGCAAATGATGAAGTAATAAAAAATTATACAACCAACGCCAAATGGAATGTTTCCATTCTGGTAACCTTTTATCGCCATATTTCAAATTTAAAAAAAAATTAGATGAAATTAAAATGTTTATACTTTCAAAGTAAACAATTCTTAGAATTAACTTTTATTAACATTCTTTTATGTGTACATTATGTGCTGTCACCAATAAAGTCTACTTGGTGAGATTCACAATGGCAAAATGGAAAAGTATCCAATTTTTTTAGAGTAAGAAAGCATTTTATTCATTAAAATTCCATTCCTGTTTACTTTTACAGCTTGTTTTTCTCACAAAAATATTTTTAAATATTTAATTTTGTTAGATTTAAAACTATAGAATAAATATAAAGGATTTAGCTTAATTGGCCAATAATAGTGTACAACTATAACAACTAACATTACAAAATTTAAAGTAGCAAAAATAACATTTTTTTAATTGGCAAGTAAGAACAGTTCTGGTAATTTTTATACTCAGTTTTTTTAAACTTAAATGATAGCAATGAATATTTTGGTTCATTCTAAAATTGAAAAATATTATTTTAAAGGTAAAATATACAAATAAAATTTTTAATTATCACTTTATGAAGATATTAAAAAAAAAAAAAATTTTAAATGAAATGTTGAATTTTACAAAATTTGTGTCAAAGATTACAACTTTAAAATTCTGTTAATTAATGCAAAAGAAAAATATAAAATGTACAGATAGCCTTGCAAATTATTTTAAATAACCTATAAACAAATTAGGTCAAGTTATAAGTAATTCATAAATCCACTAATTGCTGAATTTATAGAATAAAGAAAACAAACAGTCTTCAAGAGAAATATATATTCCAAAAAATTCCAGAAGTAACAATTAAAAACAAGTCATCAGAAATTTCTAATGAAGTAGAAGCTTCAATATGAAAAAAAAGCATAAGAATAACATATATGAATACAGAATATGCTTTGCCTTAACCTAAAATAGGCGACAAAAACCAATATATCACCGATTGTATTCCACCGATAAGAAAACTCGCCAGATAAAAATATATAGGTCAATAATAATCTTGCACAACGAATTTAGTGATTCCATTGATGAGAGAATGATAAATACTTATTTGAAATGCACACTTCGATTACATTGCATTTCGTTAGCATCCCAAGAATATTATTACTTCCGACATTGAAAATAGTATCAATATATAACATAACACATTACATTTTAGAAAAACACGAGTACAGATATTAACATCTCTTCATTGAGATGTAATTAAAAAATTTTTGGTATATATTAGTCAATTTTAAAAAGTAATAATTTCTTTCAAATTTCAATGTCTAAAATGTAATTACCTCTTCGGTAGGTGTTTGCATTGCCTTTTTCTTCAATTCTTTCGAATTAATTAAATTTCCAGTGTTTACAACAACACAATTTACTTTATCCGGCAACATTTTACAAAGCAATATTAATTAGTTGCACAAAATTTCGTATTTAGATAAGTTTCAAAGAGAAATCAACTGTTGAGAAAGATTGATGAAATCGCTAATGGACCTTGAAATTACGTAATAATTCTCACAGGGGGAAAAAAAATGCTAAAAATTAAAACTGTTTCACAACAGAAACAATAAATAAAATTGATGCAAGAAAGTAACTAGTTCCAGTTGCAGTTAGAAAGTTTAAGATATTTTAGTCTTTAATTATTTTTGAAACAATGAGATGTATTATAGAATTTATCAGAACAAAAAAAATTAGTCTCATCATGTTGAACTGAGTATTCCAGCCGAATAATCATTGTCGGGAACTTATAGCCGACATTGTGCATTCATGGGTTCGAGTCCTGGTGCCATTTAAGACACGTCGTGTGGAGAGGCTACTTTACATTAAATCTAGTGATATTCAAAATCTTTATTTTGGTCGATTGTAAAGGTATGAAGAGTGGGGTGACAACTTAGCTGTCGTCCTCGTCACTTGACCAAAGCTCTTAAATACAAGGTCAATTGTCAATAGCCTTGGTGTTGCTTTAGAGTGTCAAATTAATAAAAAAATTTTAAAATCTTCTCAAGTAAAAAATAATTCTAAAATATTGTAAGCAATGTAATAATTAAAAATAATTTTAATCTGCAAAGATAAATCTGGCAACAATATATTTTTTCGTCTGTTTTCGATTTTAATGTTATGGGTAGTGATGCTCTTTGTTTGCGAAATCAAAACATCAGTTGACGAAGGGTTTTCACTTACCGTTTCTGTTAGACGGATATTGATAGGAGCTTGATAAAGAGCAACTATCTCCATATTGGAAAGAAAGTATTACAAAGCAATGCTTTAGGACTTAAATTAAATATACGGAAGTATATATTTTGTTTTTAATTGTATTTTAAGCAGAAATTTTCTCCTATAGCAACGGATTTCGCACAATCATTTTCAGCAATTTTAAGGAGTATTTTAAATTTGACTTGTATTTTACATATGTGACATATGGTTCAGTATTGGAACTTTTATTTCAAGACCCAAATAAATCTGGATCATCTTTCTTTTAAATTTTTGACATGGGTATATGCCTGCAGCTAAAGTTGTTACTATGGAAAAACTTCACTTTAAAGAAAAGAAAACCCGTATGTAGCAATTTTAAAGTTATTATAATAATTTTATTTGCTTAACTGTTCAATTATTTTCTCAAAAATATCCATTACTATTATTGACTTATTGTCATATATGCTTATCATCATAATTTTGTTTCTTGTAAAAGTAGTTCATGTTATAGAGGTACACAAGATTTTTTAAAGAACAAAACATTTTTCTTTATTTTGCTTTTGTATTACTTGAATTATTTCTCAGTTTTATAAACTTCAATCCTTTCTCATCTTTTTAAGAAATGATCTTGTAAATTTTCAAAGCATTAATTTTTATTTTTACTAGAATAAAGCAATTTGCTGAATCATTTTTAGCTGAAAATAACATTAAAATGTAATTCTAGGAAGCATTTTAGTATAAATTATTAAACCTTTTTTTTAGTCATAAGCAAGTTTTGGAGATATTTGTGGTTATGAAATAAATTAGTATTAATTTAAATAAAAATTGTTTTTTTTTAAAAAAAATTTACAATTTTGTAATTTTATCAAAAAATTGGTTTGAGAATACAAATTGCTAAACTTTCAGTATTTTTGTATATTTTATCTAAAAATATGAAAAATATTTTATATAAAATTCACTCATAAAATAATATTTAATATTAGTTGAAGAGTTTTTTTAGTTTGCTTTAACTGAAATATCTATTTTTTTTAAGTCAAATTACATAAACAATTTATTTTTCCATAATATTCTTCATATTTCTTCCACAACTCAAATTATACTGATTAATGTTGCATTTGAAATAGAATAGGTAACATATTTGAAAATTTTAATTTTATACCTAGCTTTTAATTAAATAAGGTAATTAAAAGTTTTATTATTTTTTACATCAAAATCTGACTGAAAGAACAATGCTAAAACATAATTTTTTTACATGAAAAACTAAGTCGCATCAGTAAAAATTTTGTTAGCTAAATTTCCTTACTGGAATTATATCTTTTGATCTTATTATTTTATAACATTACTTTTAACTAACATAAACTGCCAGCCATTCTATTTTTATAAAATAAATTCAGTGTTTCCTATGAGCATATATAATCAAATATATAAATTTTTTATATATCAAATACATTCATGAAATTAAATATTAATTTTTTATGTGTTACTTTTAATGAAAAATATCACTTTTGAAATAAGTGATTTTTTTTTAATAAATTTTTGTTAAAATGTTCTTCATTAAAATTGTTTCATCTATTTTGTTCTGTATGAATTAATATTGCATCTTTATATTATGCATTTTACTTTTGAAAATTGAAACATAAAATAATTTTTTCTCCCTTAGATTGTCTTGATTTTCGAATTATTTATTCCATTGGTCCTTTTCTTCATCCTTCTTGGAATAAGAAAAAAACAGCCAGCCTATCCGGTGAATGCTTGTAAGTCATATTTATTCTATGATTGGGGTTTTTTGTTTATTTTAAATGTAATCTAGAAAATTTCAAAATTTTATTTTGTCATAAGCATAAGAAATTTTGAAATCAGGAAATACTATTGTTCTCACTCTATTTCATGTTTTCCTTCATTGCTTTAGGTACATGTATAAAATCCATTGACCATGAAAGTTAGTGCAATTCCAATAAAACTTGCATCAATCAAAATACATTATCAATAGAAAACCAAAACATTTAATGACATTTTTCTGATTTAGCAACAAAAAAATTATTATTGTTGTTATTTATTAAATTCTTACTAAATATTTGTAACTTCAAAATGTTTAGTTCATTTTAAGTTTTGTATTTAATTTAGTTTTGAAAGAAAAGTAAAGCATTTTAAAATTTTAAGTATTTACCTAACTATATTGCTAGTTATTGTATAATTCTTTTGTAAATTTCAGTTTGTAAAATTTTAGTCAATTTCTAAAGCCATTTGAATTTTTTAAACTTTTATTGTTATGTGTAAAGTAGAAAAAGTGGTATGATCTTATAAAGTTGTTTTAAGTCATTCAAAGAATTAGAAGCAAGATAAAATTTCTATTGTATGAAAATTTTTCAAACTGATATAAATTATT